>JAYMSL010004889.1:0-10634 GCA_036897195.1 Plantago coronopus
ATAACATCACTAATTATTAAACAAAATATTTTAACAATATCACTAATACTTTAACATAAACATTACTAATTCTTAAACATAACATCACTAATTCCTTAATATCACAAAACATCACGTATTTAGCACAAAAATAAATATGTTAATAACAAAAATCGTGAAAGTTTTGTGCCTAAATATGTGATGTTGTGTGCATAAATATGTTACTGATCAGCCTGTTTTCAACTAGGCCTTAAAAATAGACAATAACAAAAATTTGCCGGTCAACCCGCCCCGCGAATTTCAAGTTTTTAGAAGTCTTTTCTTAAAAGACCATTTAAATTGGTCTCTCCCAACTAATTGTACCATACTTGCCGTTGGGTTTTTTAATTCTTTTTTTTTAGATATACTATTACAATTACAATCATTCGGCAAATTTATAATCAATATTAATCAAATACTCTATAAGAGTTAATACAGAGGACATAATCACTCATTTCAGAAATATAATCACCCATAGCGGAGATCGAACTCGTGACCTTTTAAATCCGGGATGTTTGAACTTGTCACTCGGCTACAAGCTTTGACTTGGGTTTCTTCATTAATTATCACAAATTAAATATCTCCACTCTCCTTATTAAAGTTCCTTATCGTATTAGATACATATCTCTTATGAGAAGTTAAATAAGGAAAGATTGAAATTCAGGTGGGGAAAAATTAGTACTATATATACACTCTCAGGTACGTTCATAATTAAGTCTTGTATTCTGTGTAGTCCAAGTTTCAGATTTCTCCATCTATTTGATTACTCATAATATTTATTTTAACGTCCTTGCTTGATCCACGTGAAGATGCCGGTGTTGCTACTGAATAAGTTCCGACGGTTGCTCAAGAAGTACTTGGGAGAAAAAAAGGCCCCAAGAGGTACAATTCCGGTGCACGTAAGCGAAGAACATTCGATACTTGTGTACACAATATCAGTCGAGTTGTTGAATACGAATGTGTTGAAGAATTTCCTCCACCAACATGAGGATGACATTCCTTCTGATGGTCCAATCACGGTGCTTTGTTCTGCTGACATGTTCGAAGAGACGATGATCCTTGCACAGGCTGAGAAGCTCTCGTCCCAGAGACTGGTTTCTTGAATCTTTATTAACAATGTATTATATATGCAAGTAGGCTAGCTAGTCTGGTTAGGAGTATTCAATTCAATATCAAGAAATTCATGTACTGCAGTTTGTAGCTGTTAATTTGTTATATATAAAGTTTAAACATTCAGTATCAATAGTTGGCTCTTAATTTGCAGACATTTATCTTCTTCCCTTTGCTACGTACGTATTAATAGACGCGATGGGGTCCCTTTCTCTTCTGGTTATAGTTCAGGTCTAAATAGTGTTTATCTTCATTTTCTGTTGAGGCATCGACAGCTCTAAAAGCGATCAAGAATTTCAACCCGTTCGTTCGAGATAATCATTCACTATCTTGAATCGCGCATTTTCGATTCTTTTTTTATCGAGTAAGGTAAGATCGGTGTTATGCTCAACATTGATATTCGCCTTCATTGTACATTGCTTGAATTGCCTGCTTGCTTGCTTGTTTAGTAGTTCGTTAGTTGGGCTATGAATCCCAGCTAGCTAGTATTTAAATTTTAAAGATCTTGAATTCTTGATGAATTTGTTAAAGATTGAATTGATCAGTATTCAGTAGAATTGTCAGTTTCTTGTTTGTATGATTGATCAAGAGTTTTTAGCAAAGAAAGTCACTGTTTGTAGGTGTTAATTAGTAACCTTCATACAATGATTAATTTTCTTAATTGTTTTGCTTTAATTTTTGTATCATTCACTATCTTGAATGGCGCTTTTTCAACTTTTTGTTTTTGGCTCGATTTTAGAGTTGAATTGCCAACTCATAATCCTTAATTGGCCAGAAACCAAACTTATTATTGAACTGGAGGAGTATAGACGTATAGTATGGAGTATAAGTTTCTGCAGCTGTATGTCCTCGACCCTGACTGAAATAGGTTATACTTGGACCTAAGATCGAAAATACATTTGATTTGAAGTATACAATTGTGGCATTATATTCTATTTACCCAAAAAGCGAGTGAAAGTATACACTGGACTCAGAGGTCTACACGGCCACTCGAATTAACAGGTCCGCCTTCAAGTTCAAGATTGACTTCCTTGGTTCCGGAAAGGGCATCTGGATCAATGCTCATGCCTGCAAAACCAACCATTACAGCAGCAGCACCAACGTAATTCGTAGCAGGTAGCTTATTTCCCCTCATTAAGTCCACGATAGCTGCCAATGGCACCTGTATTGAAAGGCCTGCAGTTGCTACAGTGGTAGTTGTGAGGAGCACAGCCTTGGCCCATAGATAATCACTCACCACGTTGTCCAGTAAACCTACATGTTAATTTTGGACTTTCAGATTGTAGTTTCAAAAGACTACTAAATACGCGACAAATATACACTCAGCATCCAGTCAAATTCCAATTTCCAGTTTTACATAAAGAAGGTAAAATGGGAGAAGACACCAACATGTATTGCCCCAAAACACTTTGCAAAATATAACTGGTGCAAGTTTAGGTCATCATTCACTTGAATGTTCTATTCTCACGAGAGGCTTGCCTATATATGTCGAGTAAAGTCAGTGGCATTTTAGTAAAATAATCTGACATTAAGAAGCTCAAGCAGAGAATGCAGACATTTGCAGACAACTGTATCATCAAATGGCTGGCAGCCAGCTTCATTGGTCGATCTTTCATCTTTGAGGCTTACATTCATCTATAACCACAACAAATGCCGGCTTACCAGGTGAAATATTTAATGGAATGTATGCGTAATAAACATTGGTGGTAAACTCTAGTTCGTGTTCAAAGTTCTAATCTGACAAAGGGTTCCATGATAAAAACAGCAGTTACCAACAGCTGAGAAGACGAAGAGCTGCAATGTAAACCAGACCTTTATAGTACAGGAAGATTGAGTACCAGCACAATGACTCTCTAACATCTTGGAAGTTGGAACTACAAGACTTTCTTAAGATTGTTATAGTAGATACCACTAAATTGTTCCACAAGAAAATGGATAATGTATACCATTTTCTAGATCCAGGAAGACAAATCTCAAAAGCATGAAAGGAATAATGATTTTTGCAACAATTTACTGAGAACAGACGTGTCCACTGTAAAGATTTGCCTCAGACTCCCAGATTACATATGAAAAACCATTTAAATCATTTGCATGAGGTGGCAAGGTGCCAACTTTATAGTTGAGCTGGGCAGGTAGACAGAATGTAACTCCTACTTAAATATAATTTCAATAATCTTTTGTTTCCATGCAGATATTCTGAAGGAGTAATGGCACTTCGATCAACAGGGCATGAATATGTCAAGACAAAAGCTATTATAACCAAAGCAAGCACAAATAAGCTTCTTATGTGATTGTTCAACTTTAGCCTTCCTATATAAAGAAGCAGAACATCATAGATGGCATGTCTATAAAATTACGTTCAGCAACATAAAAGTGCTCCAGTTCCCACATATGCAAAAATGATACGGCAACCTGTTTAACTGATTTGAACACATATATCCCAGTAAGAACTACGAAATTTAAACTAACACAGATACATCAACAGGATGAGCAAACAGCACGGCATGAAAGGCAAAGGTGTTAAGCAGTTCTAGTCGGACGTCCATACATAGAACTATACATAGTAGTAAAATTGTACATACCTTTTCCAACAATTAAGCCAAAATGCCTCCATGTTAGCGAATCAAGAGTCTCAAGTCTGGCAAGATTTAGTATGAGGAAAACAGGAAGAAATATAAGAAGGTTGAACAATCCCAAGAAGCCGAGAAACTGCGCCATACTGGCTTGGCCTTTAGATGTGTCATCTTCATCAGGTAACTTTTGTCGAATGAGAGTAATATAAACTGCATATGATGCTGCAGACAGAAGAGCCAGAATGTCTCCGAGAACAGGATTCGAGGCAACATTACTTGACTCTCCCTTGTCGCCCCAGCTGACAATACCTGTCCCGGTCATACAAAGCAGAACGCTAAGAAGCTTGATCCAAGTGAATTTCTCCCCCAAGAATACAAGAGCAACTAAAAAGGTAAACAGACTGGATGAAGTGCTCAGGATGGTATTGGACTGCAAATCAGATAGAAACGTACTTAATGACAAGAACTACATATCCATGCTCGGACACAAAGGCAAATGTGAAATCAATCAGTACAAAATTCTTACTGTAACTGTAGTATACTTGAGAGAAAAATTGAATGAGAGCTGTGCCAGAAACCAAACTGGACATATCAGTAGACTGACTTTCGCAATTCTTGTACGTGTCCAACGCCCTTTCTCATCCAATCCAGAAATGTCGGAAGGAACCACACCTTGCCCCAAGCTAACATCTTCTTCCTGCTCTTCAACATCATCTCTCAGCGCAACAGTTTCAAATTCCAACATGTTAGCTTCATCTCGATCCTGATTGTCCTTGAGAAGAACAGTCTGCTCAGAAACCTTTAATGCTTTCAAATCATCGTCCTCACGACTTCTCCAGAACAACAAGCTCCCATACTTATCCTCCAAAAACCGACCGATTTCAACTAAAGGTATATACACTAGAAACAATGAATTACAAATATACGTGACAATAAACGGCGGAACACCCTCATCTACAACAGATTGCACGACAAAACTAGCAGCAATCCATATTGTTGCAACTGCAAGAATGTAAATCAATCCTACAACCCATTTCCACGCTTCCGCTTTCATCAGCTCAAAAGATTCTCCAAACAAAAGTTAATCTTTCTTTTGGATTTCAATATATCTGCCAAATTTGACTAATCAAAACGAAACCCTTTTCACAGATCAACAGATTGAGTTCGTGTCATGGTGAAATTCTGATAAACCTAAACCATAGAAAAGATTTACAAGAAAAACTCGTTCAGAAATGACAGAGCTAATAGTAACTAACAAAGCTATGAAAAACATGGAAAAGATCTTACCAGGAAGATGGAGTTCTAGTTGATTGGCGTGGAAGACGGATTAGAAGAAAGTAAGGTTGGTCCAAAATTATCGAATCACGCCATTTCCATTTGCAGGTTTTCTGGAATTTTGCCCCAATTCAATCTCCAATCGGCAGGGAACTAAATTTGTAATTTGCGTATTTGACCCTCAACTCCTAAGGTTTGCTATTTTTGTTGGTTTTGGAAAGAAAACATGTTGGTTTAGGAAGATTTGACGCGTTAGCAAAATTAGGTTATCAATTTTCCTAGAGTGTGAACCGTCGTTAGATAAATGAGTTGAAAAATAGTGTTTCGTTAAGTATTTATATTTTCTTTTTAGGGAAATAATAGTTGTTGTGATAGAAAATACAGGAATAGGTTGTGTAACATTGTGTAATAAGTTAGGGAATATGCAATAATATTTTTGATGAGATATAAATTAATGAGACATGATTTTTTTTTAAAGGAAAAATACAAAGTCTTGGGAAGCACTTTTTGAATTAAAATAAAACAACGGCGTTGGTCTCTTATAATTTTTCAAATATGTTATGCACCGGAATAAGCTGAGTTTGTGCTAAGCAGCTAGACTGAAAGATTTAGTATGACAAACTTCGGGTGCTTGAAATCCCTTCGTGGGGTCATATGTAGAGCGTACAGTCTTAAGTACTCAGCCTGATGAGTTAAAAAAATGCACGGGATGAATTCTTCATAACTTTAGCCATATTAATAGTTCCGCCTTTTTAAATTACTTATTTCTTAAATTACTTTACTTTCATGTGAACAAAAAAGTTTGCATATTAACATGGTTCTAAATATAAAAGAAGAGAAGTACTATTTGCATATGCTTTAATGGAAAAAAGAAAAGAAAGAAATAATATTGTTAAGCTTTTTTAAGTTTTTTCTCCTTTTAACTTTCCATGTATACTATATATGTCCGTACATTTAGAGTGTAGTTTACATCAAAATTGAAAGATTGCAAAGGGTAGGAGAAAAGGAATTATAGAATGAAGTTTTTGAGTGTGTTGTTAGTATTATGCATTTCCTCTTTGTCAGTCATCGTGGTCTCACAGGTTAACATTATTATTCGCCTTTAAAATAAATAAAAAATTTGCATCTCAGATGTTCAATATTCACTTTCTATGATAGTAGTGAAATATGAAACTTCAAATAGACTCGAGTTTATATTATTTTTGCTTCTAATTGTTGGTGTAAATGCGAAAATGATTTTGATCAGGCTAGCTCCGTTTCACTTTCCGCGCTTGTTTTGGGAGCTTCGAAGGATGCCAAAGTCACTTGTCCAGTTGCTCAAAATCGTAAGTAATTTTAATACAAATTTAGTTTAACCATATGACATGTATAATGTTAAATTTATAAGTCATACGAATTTTAACCTAATTGTTTTGCAAAAAATGTCAGAGTGTTCGAGCGAATGCAACCGTAGATGCTCAGAAACATCCCACAAGAAGCTATGTTTATACTTCTGTAATAAATGTTGTGACAAATGCCTCTGCGTGCCACCAGGAACCTACGGTCACAAGGATTGTTGTCCATGTTATAATAACTGGAAAACTAAAAAAGGGGGCCCAAAATGCCCTTAAGAATACATGAAAGTTCAAATATCATATTTATATATGAGTACTTTTTTTTATTTGTCCTCTCATTTTGGAAATTATTTGAGAATTTTCTTGAGTTAATGCCAAACAACACATTTCATGTGATGTGGAGAGAGCTTTTCTTTATATATAAAAACTAGTTGAATAAAAGTAAGACATATATAAAGTATCGATTATGTTGATAGGGTTATCCTAATTTCAAATAAAATAATTTAATTCTAGCTGCTTAATACAATCATTTTATCGAATTTGAGGCATCCTAACCCTATCACTACAATATTTTATAGTTGTACGAAAAAATGGTCACCACTCTATCACTACGAGAGTATTCGTCACAGATCAACATCGAACTGCGAACCACCTATTGTGGATGGTCTTAGTCTTAATTACTCTTTTCACTACATTACTTTAAAAGTTATATAACGGTTATACTTGAACTACAAATTTATCCTTATACTGTTTTCATTAAAAACAACAATCTATATATCAATTTTTTATAATTCACATTTGTATTTTGTGGGTGACTGGGTTACATTTTTGTCTTAAATCATTAATTAATAATTTATTTCCAATATTCCTCTTGTCTACTACAATAAATCGCTACCTCAAACTTTATGGTCATGACAAAGCCAGAATAATCTAGGACAAATCATAACACAGTTCTTAGGTTATGTATATTCTCGACGATCCATATGAATATATGATAATATATTACTGACCATCATGAGGGTTATAACTATACTGACGCGCGAGTATCTTTTAAATACAAATTGTAACATAATATTTCATTTAAATCGTTTACTGATTTAGTATTTTATCAAACTCATTTATAAGCATACTAAAATAGTTTAATTAATAATTATATTATAATAATTGATATAAATACTAATAAAATAAGTACTGCACACTTACTATAGTACTGTAAAATTTGTACTCCATAATTCGAGGTACTAAAAAACTATATCTATTTATTACGAAAGTCCTAAACAAATGAAATAAATACCTTTACCATGTATTAGTATGGCAAAACTAGTACTATTCTTGCATAATTTGGGATAATAGAAATAATAGGTTTGTTAGACATAAGTACTAAAAAAAAGAAATAATTATATTTAAAATTGTGACTAATCACATAACAAATTACCCATAAATTATGGATATGCGACTATTTTATTACACGCCAATACAAACATTCATTTTAGGCGGGTTTGATGAAATAATATAGATAAATCTGTATTTAAAAAATAAAAACTGATAACTATAGAAGCAAAAATATTTAATAATTCTGTATATTTTGTAGGGAGCCTATTTTGTATGATTCCATTTTTTGTACTCAGGGAAAACTCCATAAGATAGCAAAAAGTGGCTGTGTCATTGTGTGTTTAAAGTTAAAGAGTGTACTGTGTATACAATTATCTGTGGGGTTTTTCTCTGTTCCATTTCATGTTTATGTCTCCAAACGTCGCCTTCTTCGATTCTTAAAAATATTTCTATCATAGTCTGTATTAATTATCATATCTGCATATACACCACCCATTTATGCCTTGTTGTGATTTTGGAATTTTCTCCATATGTGATGTGGAGGACCAGAGACACATTGCCTGCTCTGATATTTTGTTTCTATTACTCCCTCCGTCCAGTCAATAGCTTCTCACTTTCCTTTTTAGTAGTCCAATACAAAGCTTTCCATTTCCTTTTTTGGACATGCGGTCCCCAATCTTTATCCACTCATTTAATTACAACATACCAAAAAGTACTGCAACTACTCCACTTACAATATAATACTTGTTTTCCTTATTTTGTTGACCAAAAACACAATGGGAAGCTTCTCCTTGGACGGAGGGAGTACTTGTTTTTTTTATTGGCTCGCAGCTGCTTGGTTTATTTCCTAGCATGAGTCATGAGTGGAAATTAAGCCGAAGACGTGTTAACTACTCGATCCAAAATCCTAATCAACTGCTAAAACCTTGATTAATATCCTAGTCAACTTCTAAAAACCTTGATTGATCCTAATATTTTGTAAGATAACTTGATGCCGGCAAGAAAGACAAGGATGACAATTTGGTTACTGAGTAGAAAGGGACTGGACTTTAACACAATTATAATGTAGGCATCATTAATTAGTCTCTGTTCTTTTCAACTGAGATTTTCGGAACTGAACTGAATTGAACTGAACTGATCTGAACTTAATTGAAGTACAAATTTGAACTAACCAAACCTGAACTGAACTGATCTGAACTGAACTGAACTTAATGGAACTGAACTTAAGTTGAAAAGAACAGAGCCTAACTTATCAAATAGCCATGAAGCGTTTGTGTAATTTTAAAATTTGAACATTATCAATCATGATGTAAAATATCACCCGATCATAATTAACAAACACCAACAACTAGATTCTACGCCTATTTATATATAAGTCTGAGATTCTGATAGACTAAGAATTAGGGAATAATCTGAATAAAATGTCAAATTATTCGAAAAGAAATAACCTATATAACAGATTCACTACTAGTAAAGACTTTAAAAAAAAAGTGTTTTCAAAAAAAATAAAAATGATCGACTTCAAAAAAATGGATATGAAATAGTTATTCATCCTACAATTACTTCATGCCGCTAGGTGAATCCTATAGCATGACCAAAAAATTCGTAACGAGCGTGACACTCTTTCACTATAGTAGCAACATTTGTGAATTTACTGGGAAATATGAAACAGGAATTGGAGCTTTCTTCTCCTCACTCTTCGGCTTCTTTGAAGAGGGCAGATTCGAATTTCGCTTGACTGAATCAGACACGCGTATAGACAAAGAGGAAAAAAAGCTGAAGAAATATGAAAAGAAAGCCATCATATACTGCTTAATTACAGTGAGTATGCAAAAGAAATAAGTTCAAGTGTTCAACTGAGGAAGTTAATTTGGAATGAAAAATTATTACTAATAAATGTTCTATTTATAGTGAAGAATAACTTAACTGCTGAATTTAATAATTTATAATTAATTGGTCTTCCTGCAGTCTATTCATCAGCTTGGTGAGGAAGGAAACAATTCTGATTGGCTGTGTGACCATTAAAAAAAGCTTATTGATCTTTGACTTGTTTTATGTGTTGTATGAATGTTTGATACATCGAACTTATAGAAAAGTGTCGAATCTATTCAATTATTATGCCGGAGTGAGGTTAAATTAGGATAGGAATTTTACCATTTTGACTCTAAGCTAGATTTATTTTTATGCATTCATCTATGAACTATCAGCAGGAAAAGTACTGTATACCGTAAACAAGTCACCCGTTTCTTTTTCGAGTAACTTGTTTTGATAGGTTCGAGTAAACAAGTACTCCCTCAGTCCGCTCAAACTAGCCCCAATTTGACTCCGGCACAGTATTTAAGGAGAGTAGTAGTTTATTGGTATATAGTACAAGTGGGGTATAGTGGAGTAATTAATGGAAAGTAAACTAGTATAAGTGGGGTTGAATTGTGGTAGTATATTGATATATAGTACAAGTTGGGTAGAAGTGTTTGATTTAAAATGAATAAAAAGTTTCCATTTTTGAAAATGGGGCTGGATTGAGCGGACGCCCAAAATGGAAAAATGGGACTGGTTTAAGCGGACGGAGGGAGTAAATAATTACGTATGATATATACTCAACTTTCCGTGCCATACCAAATAACAATGCACTATAGATTGATATTCTTTTACAACATTTAAACATGAATTAATCTTTAGTTGATCGGCAAATAAATGCTTTAACTCACTTTTTGGTAGCAACAAACGAACAATTATCTAGATTTTTTTTAACGAAAGAAAAAAATGTGTATTATTATAAATTATAAGATATCGTATGTTTGATTATAACCATCGACACCTCTTCTTCAGAGTTTGGTCATGTGATCCACTCTTATCTAGATGAATGATTTTGTTTAAAAAGTATTAATAAATTGTAAGTTACATTTAAAATGTTCATAAATTAAATATATATATTTTTAAAAAGGTAGAGAGATGAAAATATAATTTAGGAAAAATGATACGAATGGCATCT
>JAYMSL010004890.1:0-10633 GCA_036897195.1 Plantago coronopus
CGGAGATATCGTTTTGCAATGCTGCAATAAATGCCTAATAAAGACAACATGTCAACTTCGTTAATGCTTGAGTTTGTAAGTCATAGAATGCATATTGTACATTCAGATGTCACTTTAATCTCAGTGAGATAGCTCTACCTCTTTATCATCATCTTTTTGGTGCTTTATAACTTCCGATGGCCACTCACTTGCAAGCTTCTGAAGTTCAACCGCAATACTTTCTTTCTTTGCATCCGGTAGAGACTAGCACAAAATAATTATTTGACAGATCAGAGCAATCCCTATAAAGAGAAACGGTTCTATAATGGATATAAAATCTTTGGAACAAAAAAACATGTCTCATTAATTCCACCAGTGAACCTACAAATTAACGGCCGAACAAAATTCCAGGCCCAAAACAACTTACCTATGATTCCCAAAAAAACAATTGATGCTCAGTGGCCACGAGGATATAAAAAAGGTTTGTGTTAAATCGAGATCAACAATTGTTAGACTGAGAGCAATCATGTTTATTGATTTTCTTAAACTTTCTTAATATAATACAATTGCTCTCAATATAACAATTATTGCTCTCGATTTAACATTGACCTGGAAAAATGTATCCATTGTTGTAACAGATGTGATCACTTTGCCTTCAAGTATCAGATGATATTATATTTCAGTGATTAGGACCTTTGCTACCCCTTACCCCCACTGCCCCACATACTAACAAATTCCTGTAGTTGATGGCTAAGATTGCCAGATTAAAGTAGGCTCTATCATAAATGGACCTAAAGTAACTTTATATTTTCACCCAACAGGAATTAATCTCTCGACAGAAAGTGATCTTTTAAAGATCACTAAATCTGGAAGACAGGACAACTGACCTTCTTCTCTTTATCTCTGCCGGTGAAACTAACACAAGTACATGGAAGTTGGAATGAATTAAAACCACACAAGCCAAAAGCTCTAGACTTTTCATAGTAGGAGGTTGATTCATTTCAACCAAGGCCCCAAGTTTGATATGGGTAACACTTTTACTAATTCATGACTTATTCTATCAATTTTAGATTAGCTAGGGTTATGAAATGTTAATTTATTTATTTTAAAAAAATTATAACAAACTTTAAATTTAGTCAAATCAAAAGATGCCAATTTAATCACTGTATTAAATTCTGTACTCAAAAGATCAATTAAAGGATGATCGTGCTCTTCCATTATGATTTAGGTTGAGTTTCTGGCTTAAAATAAACAGAAGAGATACAACACAAGGCAAGGCATGACCTCATATTTCAGGTTCTAAAGCTTACCTGATTGAGTTCTTGAATTACTGCAGCAGCACTTTCAGGCTTATGATCAAGAAGAAAACCCTGAAGAAGGAAGTAGAATCAGATCAACTCTGTGTGTTGTCAAAAGTTTACTAGGACTGGCAAGTCTCACGTCTAAAAAAAAAAAGCCCATTATCATCTAATCTTGACAACGAAGCGCAGCTCAGTTGGTAAGACGCTTCCCCTCCAACCAATAGGTCGGGGGTTCGAGTCACCTTTGCCTCTTCAAAAAAAAATCATCTAATCTTCTAAAAGAAACAAAAAAGTAAATTCAGCCAAGAAAAAAATAAGATTAATGAAGGGGCACGTGTAACATTTGCTTGCATCGGAAAAAAAGGAGGAACATTTTTTTACTACAAACAATTGAACTAAATTATCAACCAATCTTGGCATGAGTACACACTAGATCTTCTCTCATACATGCATAACTGTCAGCAGCTGGTAACCAACAAGAGAGAAAAGAACAGAGAAGAATCACCTTTGCACATGAAAAACCAGTTGAAAGACTATGCTTTTTCATCTTTTTTGATCTCCTTTTCTCGATTTTCCACAAGGATTTAACATCTCCTGCAAAGTCCAAGAAACAATTCATCAACTAGTTGTCCCTAAGATTTGATAGGCAGAGGATCAAGCAAATGGCTCACATATCATGCTGAAAGACATAGAAATTAACTCTATGTCAGATTCCTATGACTGAGCAATCACAGGGAGAAAAAGAGAAAGGAAGAAAAGTAAAACAAGATCAAATGGAAAACGTTTAAACTCCAAAGATATCAGCAATTTTAAAATAATCAAGACCTCTTTTCGCAGCAAACTCCATCCAAATGTCCAACGAAGTCTGTCTAATATTCACACGGGACATGACAAACTTCTTTGCATATTTGGTTAACAAATCCCATCTGTCTGCGCTGCTACAAATGCTGAAAATATAAAACAATCCATTATGAGTAAACGAAGGTCCAAATCAAATTAGCAAAGCGAGGTTCTATAATAACAAACTTACATAAAAAACAACGAAAATGACCAGTACATCAATATGTAGAACAAGTTCTATTTCATATTATATAGTACACCTAAGGAATTTTCCAGTTTCTGTTCGTCTTTTTCTGCCGTCACATCCTCTTCAGCTCATCCATTGGTTTCTCAAGGTCTTTAAGCATGGTTCCAAAACAAAGAAAAATTAGACCAGTGTCTTCTTTTTTCTCTTTCTGGCCTTTGCGTGACCGTTTCCAGGCTGGTGACATGCTTTCTCTCTTTTTCTTTCAATTTTTCTATGGGAATTGCACTCAAACCTTTCTCGGAACTTTGAAGTTACCCCCTCTAACTTTGGTTTATTCCAAATTACACCAAAACATTTTGTACTAAAGGTTTTCAGATGCACAAAGTATCTATGTGTCTATTCATCATCACATATACTCACAATTAGAAAGGGCATTGGAATGCAGGACGGCATTGAACAAGTACAAATAGCAATAGAAGGGACTGTTTTGGATAATGTTTACCTAAAAACTATATCTGCAGTGCCAGGTTTCAAAGGTAACTCGTTCTCCCTCACAAGCGTCATTATCTGAATCATGAGTTTCACATCACCGTGTTGTTTAGCATGTAACTGTCGGGAAAAAAAAACAGATTTTTCTTTGTTATCCAAGCAAGCATTTATAGATATAGACACTGCATTAAACATAGAGTAAAAAAACTACAAAATACTTATACCAGTAAATGATGTGCAGACCCAATGTCAGGTCTCAGTCCAACCGTATTGTTCTTGCGCAGTGCCTTCTTTCCTGTGCGAAACAAGATCATAAACAAATACAACTAGTGAAAGGGACAGAATACAGGAAGACCAAGAACAGAATAATGGGAGACACTAGATTTGCCATTCAACTTCACCATTAAATCCGACACAAAAAAACAAAACAAAAACAAAAAAAAAACTCACCATGAAATAGATAACAAATAGAAATGCAAACTAACTTTTCAACTTTCACTTCCTGGGACACTAACATCAAAGGCTCCAGAAAAATACTCTTTTGTATTCCTTGAAAAGAAAATTAGTAGTGTTATTGTATTCGAATTTGTTTCATCCATTGAAGCATTAATTGATGGCAACTCCATCCGTCCAACTTTAGCCACAGACACTTTAAACTGATATTAAGTTCACTTGTGCTAAGAAAAACTTTAGAATGCGTGAAAACGATGAAACTTGGGAGCTTCAGCATAGTTTCAGCAGAGAAAATGTACTGTAGACTGTAGTACAGAGAGAGATCCCTGGATTCTGAATTTACATGATAAAATAACTTTAGTTGATAATACAGCCAAGAGTATCTGGCAACAGAATTATCCTCCAGTTCAAATGACCAACAGAATGATCCTACTTGACACGTCCATTTTCAGATAGAGGAGTAACTCAACCAAACAATATTCAAAGATGTGATGTTGACATTCTTACCAAAGTCAATGGCCCCTGCACGAATACAGGCCTTGGTAACTTCCATGCTAAGTGCACGGTTGAAATCTTCAGTTATCCTAAGATTGGACAGTCTCTGCACCACATGAAACAAAAGCAAACATAATTCATTATTCTCCTTTTCTGGGAATGAAATTGATGACTGAATGTGAAGTACAGTAACAAACGACCACTAACAAATATGCGAAGCTTCTTCAAAATATCAAAAAGCAGTTCAATATCTTCCGGGGTAGAACATTTAGCAATAAGAGACCACATCCAAGCATTTGGAGGTGCAGATCTTTTCTTCGTCACTTCATTCAGCATCTTGTCATACACTCCCTTCACGCTATCAGCATCTGAAACAAGCAAAACTGGAACTAAGCATGCTGACAAAAGCTTCAAACTGTCCTCCACAAGCCTGCTCAAATTACACGAAACATACCTGCCGACTGATCTTCAACAACCTTCTCCGCTGTAGAATACAATCTAACATCCCCAATCATCCGCATTACATTTTTCGAGCTAATTAACCCAACTTGCGAAACACTCCAAGTTCCAACAACCCCTACACAATCAACACTTGATACATTATATACTGCAATTTGCAAAGATACAGCTTCCAAAACCAAGCACAATTTACGAAGGAAAAAATACAATCTTTGATTCAATGTTCTCAATTTAACACCAAGATCAGCCCCCAAAATCTCATAATTGAATCATAGAACTGAAAAATAATCATATATGCAATCTCCAAACTGTACCTGAGCAGAAAGCAGCGGAGTGAAAGCGGCGGCGCGTGGGATTACAAGAGCAGCAGCTGCAGCTGGAGCTATGGGCATTTTGAGTGGCTAATTCGTCGAATACAGACGAGTTTGAGATAATTGGTGATGGGTTTTGCAAGAACCTAGTGAGTCTTTGATGGGATTTTGTGATTGCTCGAATTGATTGCATTTTTTCACATACGTTTGGGGGAGCTGGAGAGGAGGAAGAAGAAGATGAAGGGCTAAAACCCAGAACTATTCTCAATTTCAGGTTTTACGAACTCAAACACGATTTCAAGTTTTCAAATTAGCGTGTATTAACTACACGTTTTTGAGTTTGCGTGAACTGTGTGAAGCACTCAAGCAGCTTATTTATTGGGCTGCCTGCATGGGCTTTGGCCCAATCCTTTTGATGTGAAATTGACACTGTAATTAGTAAAGATTTTTGTTTCATCTGAACTTTGAAGAACCTTCAATTGATGAACATCGGTACTAATAGATCGATCGAATAAGAATTGACGAGGTAATTGGAGGGTTTTCTGTCGAGGAGAGCTGGAGAGGGTATTGGCCTGATGCACCAGGACGTATGTTAGGCTATTTTCATTGTTGGAGTACTCGCACGTAGCAAGAAGGGTGGAAATCCGAAAACATATGTTTTTGTTCATGATTTTAATAACAAACGTTTTTGTGTCAGGAGAATCTTGTTAAGACTAAAGATTTGAGGGCACATTTTGTTCGGGATAGAATGAGTACGAAACCTTTGGAACAAGACACCTCTTTCAGAATTTTGATAAATCACAGTCTTGATTATTTAGTACATGGGTTAAAGCTAAGAGGGGAAGTGTTCAATTTTCTTTTCTTTTCTTTTTTTTAGATAAGACGGGAAGTATTCAATTTTCTTTTCTTTTTTTTAAGTTTGGAACATCAAGGGCGTATATATTATTATCATATTCATGTCTTGTACCAGAAAGTTAACATTCATGGAAATGGAAAGTTTAAATCGGGAATTGGTCTCACGAAAATACTTGAATGATTCTTGAACCTATCGACATTTAATTTATTTTAGAATCATCGCAATTTCTTAACATGTGAAAATAGAGTAAATATATTAACTTTAAACTCTCTCAAATACAAATTTTGCTGTTCTACTCAGTTATATGCTTAACTCAATTCTCTAACCAAGTACGTTAAAATCTACTTAAAAATCGTATCTAACATTATACATATTATTATCTTTAGTAATTGTGTTCGTGCATAGAAATTGGATTTTGTTAATCATTATTTAACATCACAAAGACATGTGCAAAATTAATAATGAACTTAATACACAGGACAGGAGAGTATTTACATGAAGGAGATTTTTAATATGTACTTTTTTTTCTTTCAGTTTTTTTTCTTTTTTGGTATACACAATGGACGTTGTATATGTACATGATGTTCCATCACATAGAGGAGGCCTCGTGTCATCCATGAGCCACATGAGCACTCTGTTCTTCACACTGCCCAGAAAATAGAGGGACAGACCAAGCCTGGGTGAATCCTATTCGGTTCTAACCTGTTTCGTATTAAGTGCCAAAATAGATGAAGGTTTCCGAGATAATATTAAATTCCCATCCGGATCTGTATTTCCATAAGCAGCAACAACGGGATTATCCATCACAAATTTGCACCCACTTGGCATATCGCATCCCATTTGTACACCGAAGTAGGAGAGGTGGTCGGAAATACTGTTCCCCTTCACTGACCTGTAACGGTTTCAAACAGAATGAGTACATGTAATGACAGAGAAAGTTCTTGATTTCTTGGTAGTGCTACTTGGATGATAGAATTGGCAGCAAAATAACGATTTGTATCGAAAATAAAACGGCAGTCACAGTTTAATAGTATAGTAGCTACATCTTTATTATCTGTACCAAAAACAGTAGGAAGGGTGGGGGTAGTTAACAGATTAGTACTTAATATTTGAAAGAGCTCAGAACGAATAATATATATGTATGTACCTGCTACAATCGGGGTCTTCGCCTGAACCATCACAAACCTTCTCAACTGTATAAACCAAAGTACCGAACCCGAGTTTATAGAGCCAGACCTACAATATGAGGATCGTATAACTCAGCAGAGAAACAATTAACCAAACATGATAACTTAACCAGAGCCATGAAAGGGGTGTCAGGAATTATTATTGGAAATTTATGCAGACAAAAGAGTGAACGCTCAACAAACGTTCACCCCTAGTTTCAATTCTCAATTTTTTACTGTGATGTGCTGAGGCATACAAGTAAGTTGAGTATCCCCAGAGGGCATTTGCAAATGATGCTGAAAATCAGAAAAGGTATATTGGCTATTTGGCTTCTAAAATAAAAAATCATGCTTTAGAGATTATTCAAAGAGGGAGCGTAATAATCCATTTTCAGTTCCCTGACACTATTTTACCTACTTTTACTTCACAACCAGTCAACCATTTTCAAAATTCCTCTGAATCATCCACTAAGTATGACAAAGCAAATGACAATAGTCGACATAAGTGTTCACCAGCTCATGGAAACATATTATAAAATTTTCCACTAGGGCAAAGTCGGCAAACCATTTGCATACATGATACAACACCAAAGATTTTCTACCTCTCATGCTGTAAAACACAAATTACCTCTCTTGGGAAATGCTGGTATGTCTTCTGGGGAAAGTGATAGTAATACGGGGGCAAATGAGGAACAATATCATGTCCGTTAGTGACACGTATGGTCTCTGGCACCAGTTGACTAAAGTATGATGCAAATACGGCGTTGCCAATCCTGGGTTGCCCAAATGTCATAACCTGAACATTCTTCACTCCAAGAGTAAGCTGCATAAGGTAATTCAGTTAAAACATTTAGTAAGTTGATGAGTACGAACAACAAAACCCTCTTGTTATCACTGAGCATCATAAGTTCAGAAATACAATTCAATTTCACTTCATATACAGATAAAGACTCCATAAGAACGTAATCCAAGCCGGATACGGGAAATCTCTCACGTGCATATTAATGAGCAGATTACATGAAGATGCCAGTTTCGGAACAACCCAGATTTATTGAAGCCAAAAACTTGGCATCTAGACTGAGACTTAGAAAGCTGTTGCCTCTTACCTCCATATTTTCAGGAACAAATGACAAAATTATATACAGGGAAACAATATGCCCTTAGAAGAAGTCAATGCTCGTGGAAAGTGTAGGATGGAGTTGGATGAGTAGAAAAGATACACAAAGGCATAAAATTTACCCGGATATCAAGTCCACAAATGGCAGCAATTGCCCCTCCCATTGAATGCCCAGTTACAATGACATTGCTGATGCCGTATAACTCCTTTGCTTTCTGCACACCACTAATAACTCCGGGCCGTAATGATGTGTTGTGGTAAGCAGTGTAAAAACCATGATGAACCTGGCAAAAAGAAGAGACCACCTGATTACAACGAAAGCAGCACAACTTGACATATGTAGCTGTTTACTGAGGAGTGTGAAAACAACAAAACATAGAACATACCATAGCACCATCAACTCCAGGATAATCTATATCATACTGCTTCCAAAACAAATCCTCTACCCAGTTTTGTATGCTACAAACGAAATACGGAACATTAAAAGTGAAAAATAAGAAATAGAGAAAGTAGCACATTCTAAGATAGCAAATTTGCTGTGTAATATATGCTAATTGCTAAATTGTAAGTATATTGCACTTCAAAAAAAATGTAAGTATATTGAGGAGATTATAATAAATTTTGGCAAGCGAATTGAAGGTAAAAAATAAACTATCAAGAGTTAAGAGGAAGAGCAAACCTGCGTTCCTGAGTTCCTCTAAATGCAATCACAGTGGCATTAAGATCTGGTGCGACCCCAACAAATCCCTGCATTGCATGTAATCATTATGATATGAACAATAAAAAGAAGGAAACACGAATGTGGATTCCTTACAGGATTCGAAAAGTTAGCAATAACAGAAACACATCATCATTCCTACCTGGAGGCAGTTCTTGACATCGACAATCAGATCAATTATTTCAAAACCCTGAGTTCATTAAAAATAAGATGTTAAGTAATGAAATCTAATGGAAAGTCAACTATTTTTAACGAGATGCAGGACTTCAATTTACCTCAGTTAAACCATCACATCTTGAACATGTCCAATAAAATAATTCGGTTAAATCTGATAAATATACCTGCACCGAAAACAAAATTTCCAAATTATATCATAAATTTAGGCAATGTCCAATCACTCGATAAGCGTAAAACATGAATGCTCTAAAACCTGATCCTCTATCTGCTCTAACAATCAGAGTGAAGAAATACATTTACCTAAGAAAGATCTTTACTTCACCAGTAGACTAGACAGTGTTGTATAAATTGATTTTCAAAATTACATCAAAAAGTCAAGCAATTCCCAAGCATTCCACAAGACTAACATGAACACTCTACAATCCAATCATTAATTCTCTCCTACCGCCAATGAAGTAGTATGATTTCCCTAGAAAGATCTTCACTTCACCATTACACGAGGAACTTTGTAATATAAATTTGATCAACATACAAGTAATAACCGTCTCTTTTTTCTTTCGTTTACATCATTTACAACTTACAAGTACTTGGACGAGACAATACGTGGAAGAAGAAGGAAAAATAAAAGGAGATAGTGGGTTATTGCAGTAACTCACAGCTGAAGCATATTGGACCAATATTTGGGCAAGTGTATGATTGTAGGTGGCCAGATGCTCTTGAAATTGAGGCTTGTGCTTAACCTTCACTTGCAACTCTGCAGAAAACATAAAGATTCATATCATTCTAGCTACAATTCTATCATAATCAAAATCCAAACTCAAACCCACAAAGCTAATTTTAACGATATGAGTAAACGAGGGACACGACTATAGATCATAGCAACCTATTAGCAAGAAAAGCTCTGACATTTAAACAACTAACAACCCTTCAGCTCATCTGACTAGCAAGATCGAGTAACAGTAAGCCAATACACTAGAATTTAATGCAACTTAAATGCCATACATATGAAGAACAAATGAAAATAAGATGAAAAAAGGGCAATTTACCTCTACATGAAGAAAAGGCAAACAGAAGAAACAAAACTGGGAAAATCAACCATCTTCTTCGTTCCATACCCTGAAACAAAAACGCCAACTCCCACCAGTCAGTTCCAATTGAAGCCAAGCTATCACCAAAACTAAAGCCACAAAAAGTAAAGCTAAAGCAAGTGAGACAAAGAATCACCTAATAGATTGCCCAAATAAAGATGTCCAAGATTAAATTGAGCTCAGAATTCGAAATAATTGGTCAATTTTGCAGTGACGTGAACCGGGAAAGGGTTTTCCGGCGAGCAAACGACGTGGGATGGGATAAATATTGCGTTTGGCTAGCTGGATTGGATAGGGATGGATGGGAATTGTGTAAATTCGGGGAAAAACTGAAAAAAAAAGATGGAATTTTTATATTGTCCCTGTTTGAAGGATTTATAACAGGTTTCAGGCGGTTTTGTGACGTGAGTTTCTGAAGTTCGAAAGGGTATATTTGTAATTTTACATAAGGATGGTTGCTTGTGAGACGATCGTAAATTTGTCTTCAACTGGAATATGCGTTGGAATAAGTAGGCATGGTGTTGGTCTGAGTGATAATGATAGGTCTATCTGTTCTGTAATTTTATTTTATGTAATAGCCGACAACAAATTCTTAGTTTTGAATGTACAAGTATAACATACGATTATTGTTTTAGAAACGTATATGTTTTTTTTCCAAAGGAATACGTATGACTATTAGGCTTCGTTTGGTACCAAGTATGGACAGTCCATACAACTGTTGATGGACCAAAAATTCCGTTTGGTACCAAAATAAAAAAGGGCCACGGGATGGCCTTGCCCGGCCCAAAGGTAGGCGGGCAGCTCTGTGATTGGTCCAGGTAGATGAGTTGGCCCTTTGGCCCTTTTTTTTTTGCCCTCGAATTTTATGGGGCTTGGGGTGGCACAATTTGTTAGCCCAAATCCAAGTCAGCATGTGGCCCATAGCAGCCCACAATTTCACTTGCGAAATTCCGGAAATGCCCCGAGTAGTTGAGAAACGGTTGAATGTAATAAATGG
>JAYMSL010004891.1:0-10633 GCA_036897195.1 Plantago coronopus
ATTTTCGGCATTGAGCCAATAGTTTCTTGCAAAATCAAAGTTTCTTGTCTTGGTCACATTTGCAGAACAAAATAGACCACCAAACAATTTTCACATCTTAGAAATAATGTTTGCAGATTTACGAAAACCAAATGAAATACGAACGAGTATTAAAAATGGAGGCTCAGATCTGTAAACGTAATGATGAGAAAAAGCAAAAGAGAACCGGCGACGCCATGGCTGCAGATCACCGGCGGCGCGTGGGACTCAATCCCCGCGCCACCCGGGTCGCCCCGCCAAGATACGTGCCAGATCGATCTCTTTAGCTAATTCTTCACCAGCCCAGAATGGAAAAACGAATCTATCATCATAGCCTCAGCATCGTATCGTACCGGCCAGTAATACATACACATACACAACACAACAACACACACGCACCTGGGATTCTCAGGTCATGAAAAGAAAAAAAGAAAAAAAAACTAGTGTTGTTTTTGAAAGGGCTGTTAAATTTGCTGAAGAAATCATGGGGTTCTTACAGAGAAGGGTAACCGCCCTTGAGAAATTCCCGATTCCTCTCTGTAACCCTCTCATTCTTCCCATTCTGAGCTCAGATTTGTGGTCATTATTTTCATGTTTTTTTATAGGTTGAAGATGAGTGAATCTCATTACATTCTTGAATTCCCCTTTTAGCCTTGATTATGTCTAAATTTACGGTCTGGTTTGGGTCGGGCCGGGTCGGGGTTAGTTTGATTCAGTACAGATTAGTTTACTTTCACACGAATTAAACATAAAGTATAAAATAATGTAAAAAACAACCGATAGAAATCATATAAAGAAAGATATAATAATTATTTTATTTTCGCAAAATGTTATTTTTAATAGTAGTAACTCGTAACACATGTTATGGCTCAGTATAATATCTTGAACTATTAGAATGGTTCGTCTGGAAGCTTTGTGCCTTGCAAGAAATGGCTCACAAGCTGACTTGCTTCCCTTGGCTTATACCTCGGAACCTCGTGCCCTGCGCCTCTGATCGTCACGAAGGTTAATCCTTTGTATTCGACAGTCCATCCCCCCACCTGATAATTGTCAGTGTACCATGGAGTCCAATCTTGTGTAATGGTTAAGTTGAGCTTCCGCAAGTTGTATCTAGTTCCTGTCACCGGTACTCTTCCATCCGTATCACCACTGTTGATAGTAAAATTATCATCAGAAATCCTTAAAGAATCGGAGTTTAATTTCTTTTTAATTGAGATCAGCTAGCTAGATTGTTAGAGATAAAACCAGAATCAATTGCGGAGAAACACAATGTACCTGAAAACCCAGACTCGCTTATTATGGGCAATAAGTTTTCTAATGATCGGCAGAATGGATAGTGGTTGATCGTTCCAGGTGAGGGGACTGCAGGCAGAATGCAAAAGAAATTAGCACAATCGTAAGGAAGTGATAGGGTGAACGGAAAAGAGTTTATAATCACAAGGCTTGCGATCCATGATTTAAATTTGAAGCCTCGAGTTGAATCTGAAAGGTTATTTGGTAAGAGAGCTGCTCTTCAATATTCATAGAAAAAACATACATGCAGTGTAACCATATGTATGGAAGCTTGGTAGTATTAGCATGAAGAGCGTTTTGGACATCAGGCCTGTTCAAATAGGACACCGTATAGTCTCCAGCGCAGGGATCATAACCTGCTAACCTCCTTTGTCGTCTTCCATCCTGTAACATTTTTTATCGAATTCAGTTCAACGAGATCACACAGAAATTCAATTCAGCGTCGAAAACCATTTATAATGTTCTCACATTATGGGATATCAGTCGACGGATGGAGCCCTGAACCGGTAGATATGGTCTTGTGACTATTGCAGAGTTCTCAACACATGTAGGGGTGTTCAAGCTGTACATGTCAATGAAGTCATAGAGTTCATAGTACTTACCCATGGCCACCTCACACGCCTGAGTTTCCCCCGGCATGCTAAAATCGCACTCTTGTTGTATTTCTGCATATAGTTTATCTGATATAAGAGCGTGGTGCCAAGCGTAGTCTATTAGTCCCTTGTCGTCTGTTTCTCGATCCAACACTGCATTTCCTACCTGCAGTTTTTACATGTCGAATTCATGATTAAACTGTTCATCTTTAATCTTCAGATAGCTTAGGCTTTATCAGTTTCTCACCATAATACCCTGGAGATTAATGTACTCATCCTTTGGCGCAACTTTGTTGTTGTCAACGATAACCTCCGCTAGCTGAGGGACGTAATGCCCTGAAACATAACCAGCACGATATTTGAAGAACAGGCAACACAACACAAGACGATATTGTGACATATACGATGCGCGATATGCATTATACAGGAAACAATTCGACCTCGTACCTGCATAACTTTCCCCTGCTATGTAGAACTCTTTAGACTTGTATTGGGGAAACTTTTTAAACCAGCCCACCATAAACTTGTATGAATCTTGAGCTGATTATCAGACAAAACAAATCATTAAGTTTTGATCAGGAAATTGTTTCAATAATCTGCAGGTTCATCTTGTAATTACCTGTGAGAGAGTCACCAAGTAGATCATAATCACTGGTGGTGTTTGTATATGAAAATCCAACACCAAATGGAGCTTCAAGAAACAACAAATTTGCCTCTACATGAACCAAAATAAGATATGATAATTTTATCAGTAGAACGAAATAATTTCTGGACTTCAATATGATTGGCGAGAAACAATATAGTCTAAACAGAGTTGTTCGCGATCGGATTACCTTTGTTCCATGAGTCAGGGTTGAGTTTGAGTTTTGGCTGGTCGCCTTTCTGAGGGAAGAAAGGTCCCAGTTCTTCCGATTGACCATACCCTATCGACGAACAGCCTGGGCCTGAAAGGGATTCACATTGTTCTTCGAGGTTCAGTTTCATTCTTTTGTGTGGTTCCACTCTTTCATTTTCTTAAAACATTAATTCCTCCGTTCCGATGATAATGTTTGTTCAGATTTCATATCTCGGGTTACATCAGATTACTCTAATTTGACAATCCCGAGTACAAAATTTCTCATCAGATTAATCACATTTTTCCTCAATTCCGTAAATAGAGTAGATTTAACACACAACTTGTTAGTACTCAGTACTAGTATTCTTTTGATAGCATTACCAAAAGTAGTTGCCTGACACATCCAAGCGATGAACGTTTCACCTACTATATACTTCCATAAAGATAAGTTCACGGTTTAGATTTTACATAGTTTATGGTGTATTAATTTAGTTTAGTATCTTATAAGCAAACAAATACGTTTTACGAGTATAATTAAATCATATAATTCGAGTATTTTCTTCAGAGTTATCAACTGGATGAAACTATTCGAGCATTTCGCATATTGTTTATGTTACGTGAAAGGCTGAAAGCTAACAATGCGTGAAATATAATCTTGTGAACGATAAGGTTATGTTGCAGACATACCCCCGTTGAGCCACAAGAGAAGAGGTTTGTCTTGAGGAGTGTCAGTAGCCTCAAAGAACCAGTAAAACAGTGCCCTTCCATGACTTTCGTTCACCGTCACGTACCCTGCATACTGCTTGAAACTGACCTGAGGTTGGCCGGGCAGCCCCGTCACGAGATCAGCTTCTTGATCGGCCGGGATGTTGGTGACGGAGATGGCCGAGACCGCCAATATTAGTATACTACCGGCTATAATGTAAAAATGCATGTCTTTAGTTTGAGAATTGTGATTTGGAGGTCCAGTGAGGTGATATATATAGTGGAGTGGTGACTGGTGATTGAAGATTCATAATACTACGTCCGTCCGTCCGTCTCAATCTAACTTTTTAAAAGAGTTTTAAAATAACTTTGTTTTACTTGGTTTAGTGGTAGAATAGAACCAGTCGATAAACGTGTTATAAGATAAGGTTTGGTACATAAAAAAAAAGCCACACAGACTTATCAGAGACGGTCTATTTTGAACTTAACAATATACTATAGACTGTACGATGTTCGTAAAATAATCCATGATGTTGCTAATTAAAACTCTATTTTTCTTCATCATTATACTATACATATCTTTTGCTATACACCATAAACTACCGATCTTTTATATTAATGTATAAATGTTCTTAATTAGTTATATTTATCATGTTTCTCCGTCCTTCAAAAAAGGCCGTCTTTCCGGATCCTAAAAAAGATAAACATGTTCAGAAAGACAGAAACGAAATATAATTAAAGGTTTACTCCTGGGTTCTGTTATACCACTAAACCGAGTTAAACATAGTATTTGTTGTTTTTTTGTTGAAACAACAAAGGAATGTTAACTCACGACCTATGTGTTGAAAGTGAAGCGTCTTATTAACTGAGTTGCGCTTCAATGTCCATAGCTAATATTTGTTGTTATTGTGCCACTGTTATACAACAGTGACTTATATTTAGTAGCCAATAAGTGTTTACTCACTGTTGGCGCCAGAAAAAGAATTGTTGCCAACTTATCATTACCATTCTTATCTTTTCTTATTATTTGCCACCATTTAATCGTGGTGACTAAAATTTGGTAGCGAATGTAAACTTTTCTTTTTTAGTAGTGAACCACCCTTCTCTAAAAAAGGGCCGGCTACTAGGTCATTTGAACGGTTTCCGAGGTGCAATGAAAGCCAGCAACGTGGATCATATTGCGTTGAATCACACAAATTCATGGAAAAATCACTCTCTATACCTATTTCTCACTATCGATTTCTCCTTGTTCAGTCGTTCCAAATCAGTAGAATGTCGTGAAAAGCTCTGTAATATCGACGCAATCAAGATGCAATGACATTTGGACCCAAACTCGAATCAGATCCAAAATCAATGGAAAGGTGAAAAGCGTTACAATAGTGAAGCGAACAACGAAATCGCAATGGAGGGTATGTAACTTTGAAATTGTTTGAGAAAGATGAATGGATAAGATTTAATTGAATATTAAACTAAGTCATACTTTAAATCAATTGTGTGTTATACGTACATCACACTAAGTTTTTAAAATAGTGTTGGGAATTCGGAACCACCATGCTTGGAGTGCAAATTGAGTGTATACCTTATGGGCTCATACAATAAGATGCAAATTACGTGACTTAAGTTAAACCGTATAAATACGACAGACTCTGACACACAATGTCATAATCACAAAGTGATCTCCCTTGCAATTTTACTATTACAAAGCCTTAAAATATAGAATATATACAAATAGATCATCTGACTTTTTGTTTTTTTCTAAAAAGCCTTATTGTGAGAGAAGACGTTTCCCTAAACACATGAAAAAAATATTTAAAACATTTAGGCAAAGGTTTTAAAACCTCAGGAGCTAACAAAAATCAACTTTTTCCTAATCCTTTGCTCTGAGGGAAAATATATTTTTTCATATTTTCCTTTCATTTGGATGTTATTCACTTTTCCGAGAAAAATATTTCATTTTCTTTGCTATAGTTTGGTTATGATCATATTTAATTTATTAGTGTAGAGAACTATATATCATAAAGTATTATGGCGAAGACTCTTGCATATAATACAGTCCTTTTTATAGACCGAGTACGTCATTACAAATATAACTAAAAACATTTGTAATTTAATTCAAAACTCCAGAAAAATTGACCAGATTATACTTACGCAGTCAGATTTCAAACATTTTAAATATACTACATACGAACCGCAATTATTCAACGTGTTAAAGTATACACAAATATATAATTAAAAGAAAGCTTCCTATAGCAATAATAACTCCTTACAAGCTTCCCATCATGAGCTCTGATTTGCTGTCATTCTTTTCGCGTTTTTATATAGGTTAAAGATGACTGAATCAGTCTAAAAAAACAGAAAAAAAATGACTGAATCTCATTACATTCTAGAATTCCCATTTGGCCTTTGATTATGTTGAGATTTATGGGTGGGGTAAGGTTATAATTCAACTCAGTTGAATGTAGATTAGTTTAATTTCAGACGAATTTAACATAATCTTAATAAATAATGAATGGTCAGAGAAACTGGTAGTATGTAAAGGAAGATATAAATATTTTCTTTTCTCACGATGTTATTTTTAATAGTGGTAACACATGATATGGTTCAGACTTCAGTATATATAACATCTTGAACCATCAAAATGGTTCGTCTGGAAGCTTTGTGCCCTGCAAGAAATGGCTCACAAGCTGACTAGCTTCCCTTGGCTTAGACTTCGGAACCTCGTGCCCTGCCCCTCTGATCGTCACGAAGGTTAATCCTTTGTATTCGACAGTCCATCCTCCCACCTGATAATTGTCAGTGTACCATGGAGTCCAATCTTGTGTAATGGTTAAGTTGAGCTTCCTCAAGCTGTACCTAGTTGCTGTCACCGGTACTATTCCATCCGTATCACCACTGTTGATGGTAAGTTTTTTAATCAGAATCCTTAAAAAATCGGTGTTTAGTTTCTATTTTCAGTTGATCAGCTAGCTAGCTAGATTGTAGAGATGGAACATAATCAACTACAACTACATACACATATGTGTAAGTTTATTCTGAATAAGAAGAATGTACCTGAAAACCCAGATACGCTTATTATTGGCAATAAGTTTTCTAATAATCGGGAGAATGGATTGGGGTTGATCGTTCCAGAAATTGATGATGCGACTGCAAGCAGGCAGAATGTGAGTGTCGAACCAATAGGTGTTTATAGTCACGCGGCTCCTGTGCCTCGTCCACAATTTGAATCAAGATTATGCAATAAGTGTTCTAAGTTTGCGATCATAGATATACCTGCAGTGACTCCATGTGTATGGAAGCTTGGTAGTATTAGCATGAAGAGCTTTTTGAACATCAGGCCTATTCAAATAGGACTCTGTATAGCCTTCAGTGCAGGGATCATAAGCTGCTGCTAACCTCCTTTGTCTTCCATCCTGTAACATTTTATCGAATTTCAGTTCAACGTGATCACACAGAAATTGATTAATTCAGCGTAGAAATCCATTTATAATGTTCTCACATTATGGGATATCATTAGCCGACGGATGGAGCCCTGATGAATGGGTCGATATGGTCTTGAGACTATTGCAGAGTTCTCAACACATGTAGGGGTGTACAAGCTGTACATGTCAATGATTTTATCGACTTCAAAGTACTCATTCAAGGCTTGGTTACACGCACTAGTTATATTCGGCATGCTAAAATCGCACTCTTGTTGTATTTCTGCGTATAGTTTATCTGATGTAAGAGCGTGGTGCCAAGCGTAGTCTATTAGTCCCTTCATGTCTGTTTCATCATCCAACACTGCATTTCCTACCTGCAAATATATTTTTACATGTCAAATTCAAATAAACTGTTCAGCTTTAATCTTCAATAATAACTTTAGACTTTGTTTACATATCAGTTTCTCACCATAATACCCTGGAGATTAATGTACTCATCCTTCGGAGCAACTTTGTTGTTGTCAACGATAACCTCCGCTAGCTGTGGAACGTAATGTCCTGAAACATCACAAACACGACATTTGAAGAGTAGGCAGCACAAGACAATATTTTGACACATAAATGTGCGTTTACGCGCAATTTGACATTGTACCTGCATAACTTTCCCCTGCTATGTAGAACTCTTTAGACTTGTATTGGGGAAACTTTTTAAACCATCCCACCATAAACTTGTATGAATCTTGAGCTGATTATCAAACAAACCAAATCATTAAGTTATCAAGGGATTTATCATTTCACTAATCAGGTTCATCTTGTAATTTTTAGAACTAATTAATTACCTGTGATTGAGTCACCAAGATAGAGAAGATCACTGGTGGTGTTTGCATATGAAAATCCAACACCCACTGGAGCTTCAAGAAACAACAAATTTGCCTCTACATGAACCAAAATAAGATATGATAATTTTATCAGTAGAACGAAGTAATTTCTCGACTTCAATATGATTGGCGAGAAACAATATAGTTTTAAAGAGTTGTTCTCGATCGGATTACCTTTGTTCCATGAGTCAGGGTTGAGCTTGAGGCTTGGCTGGTCACCTTTCTGAGGGAAGAAAGGTCCCAGTTCTTCTGATTGACCATACCCAATCGACGAACACACTGGACCTGAAAGGCACCCAGATTAATGTTCGACGTTCATTTTTTTCCTTTTATAGTCCCATCGTTCCAATCTTTCATTTTCTTAAAACACGTTCCGATGATAATGTTTGTTCAGATTTCATATCTCGGGTTACATCAGATTACTCTAATTTGACAATCCCAAGTACAAAGTTACTCATCCGATTAATCAAAATTTTCTTCTATTCCGTAAATAGGGTGGATTATTAACACACAACTTGTTAGTAGTAGTTTTTTGGTAACATTACCAAAAGTAATTGCCTGACAAATCCAAGCCACGAACGTTTTACCAGCTACTATATACTTCCATAGATATGTTCACGGTTTAATTTAGCTGTTCTTTATGTTACGTGAAAGCTAATAGCGTGTGAAATGTGAAGGATAAGGTTACATCGCAGACATACCCCCGTTGAGCCACAAGAGCAGAGGTTTGTTTTGAGGAGTATCAGTGGCCTCAAAGAACCAGTAAAACAGTGCCCTTCCATGACTTTCGTTCACCGTCACGTACCCTGCATACTGCTTGAAACTCACCTGAGGTTGGCCGGGCAGCCCCGTCACGAGATCAGCTTCTTGATCGGCCGGGATGTTGGTGGCGGAGATGGCGGAGACCGCCAATATTAGTATACTACCGGCTATAATGTAAAAATGCATGTCTTTAGTTTGAGAATTGTGATTTGGGGGTCCATTGAGGTGATATATATATAGTGGTGATTGCAGACTCATAATGCTACGTCAGTATCAATCTAAATTTTTAGTTGGGATTTTATTTTTTTTTAGAAATACTGTTACAATTATAATTGCAATAGTTCGGCAAATTTTTAATCATTGATTTAATTAAATATTCCATAATAAGAATTAATAGAGAAGAATTAATTATCCAATTCAGGGATATAATTACCTATGGTGGGATCGAACCCAATTCGGGGACATAATCACCTATAACGGAGATTAAACGTAACGCTTTGAAATTTTTTAGAAGAGTTTTAAAATACTATATTTTGAATATAACCAGTCCATAAAAGGTGTTATAAATTAAGGTTTGGTAAATAAAAAACCACAAAGACTATCAGATAACTAAAAATCAGTTTTTTGGAAATAGGATGAAATAAAAAAAAATATTAGGGGAAAATGTTTGGAGAAAATAATTTTTGGTATATAATTACCTTGAGGTAGTTCTTTTTTAAGTTTAAATAAATAAAAGAAGATGAAGAAATAGTAGTATTTAACTTAAAAGTTAAAATAAGAGAAATTGTCAAAATTAATTTTTTAATATAGTAACTACCTCAAGATAATTTTAAAGTTTCGGTTGACTGGCTTCGAAGTCAAGGTGGAAGGAGTCGGGAAGTGAGGTCTTGGAACTTTATGAGTGAGGCATTTTATGCCTAACTCACCTTGTAAATTTTTTAATAATCAATAAAGTTTTTGCCGATTCAAAAAAAAAAAAAAGATAATTCTAAAGATAATTGACTTTTAATTAGAAAGTAAGCCAAAGCATACTCTAAACTAAAGCACAATCCTTGCTAGACAATATCCCATGAGTGTTTTTTCAATGATTTCAGAAATATAACACCTTCTTTTTAATCATAAAATGTCTTTTTCATATGTAATATTGAATAACTTTATGCATCCATATCTAAATATATATACAAATATATACAAGACATGTAAGTTGTATATTAGCGAAGAAATAATATAACTTCATCACATCCAAAACACACACAGAATTAATATTATTGATTTTCCCCCAGAAAATGATGAAGATGAAAGTCATTGTGATGGTGATGGTGAGCTTCATGAGCTTCATCAGCTGTACATCATCATCAAGTGGTGCAAGGCCTTGCGAGGAGTGTCCTAATATTTGCGTGACTCCAGCGATGTTCATCGGTGTTCCCTGCATGTTGAATTGCTTTGAAAAGTGCACTCCAAGAACTAGGTCGCCCCAGGAAATCAAAAGAATGGTTCATTTCTTGTTTGATTCAATGATAAACAAATAAACTGATATCATAATATGTACTGCGTCATGGATTCATGCTCTGCAAGTTATGTTTGATTTCACTCTGTGTATGAATCTCTCACTTGTAACAGTGATAAAATAATTTTTTTTTGACCCGTATGTCTTTTAGAATCGTCAAACTAGGTTCAGAAATCTATTACAAATTATCAAGTAAATCAATAATCATTTAATTTTGTATCCGATATGACTCGAACTTTAGACCACATACTTGCAACTCATTTCTACTACTGCTAGTCACTAGACCACATTATATGAAGTTTCGATTAGAATTGCTTTTTAGTGCTAGAGTGTTTTGTAATAGGTGTTGATGGTTGTGATGTCGGGTCCTAATTGTAAGTCTCTTTTTTTTTAAGCATAAACTACTAGTTATATTAATACGGAATCGACCTAAAGAAAGTGCGGTCGTCTAGTTTAATTACATCACTTAACCAAACTGGGGACATATCCCAGATAAAATGCAAAGAGTCTGAAACATCATAACATAAATTACTACTAGAAGGAACAAAAGACCGGGAGCTAGCTACTTTGGCCAGGGCATCCGCCACTTGGTTTGCTTCCCGGTAAACAAAAGTCAGCTGCAC
>JAYMSL010004892.1:0-10632 GCA_036897195.1 Plantago coronopus
CTGCAAAGTACCTGTACTTCAAGCAACAATTTTAGACTATTACCAAGGGTGAGATATAGGGAAATACTTCAGTTGACCTAGTCCAATGAACTTTGAGGTCGATATGGGACTGGACTTTGAGGAGTTGTTTTAAATTCATCTACACTCATTTCTTAATTTAGAGGTTTGATATATTGTGATCACAAGGATTATAACTTACTTATAGACCTAGTCCTAGTCAGAATCTCTCCGAGCTGTTCAAGAATGAGTAATAATTTATGTTCAGAAGAAAGCAATACTCATTTTCCAAATATATAGAAACTCCGACTGCCAACTCTAGTGATGGGGAACCACGTAGTTCGAGTCACTATGAGGGTAAATGGGAACCATTACTAATCATCACTTTGCCAGCTTCCTAAAAAACTGATGGATGACTACTTATGTCTACTCTTACCTGTCGTCAATCATCTCCTTGTTATAAGCTTCGTTGCGGACCCTAAGACCTTGGAATACACGGATAATCGCCTGGACATTCTCCCCAATCTCCGAAATCAGGGCAACCCGAGCCTTATCATTGGGGGTGCCCGCCCCATTTCCAGGGAGCTGGCGTTGGGCTGCATTACTCGTTATAAGTCCGTCATACTTCTTACTAATGAGCTTGGCCAGCTTGATGGCATTAGACAATTCCATATTAATCTTGGCCCGTAGCTCCATCATGGACTTGGCGTTATTCATGATTTTTAACCATTCTGTGCATTCTTCCACCCTTGTACATATCATCCCCAAGTGCTTCATGTCCTCCTTTACGTTGTACGAATCTTTGTAAAAAGCTTCCAGGGCTTGTGGGACATCATTTTGGGGACCTAAATGAACAGCATCCTCCGGTTCCTTTGGGTCAACAGGATGTTCACCCGGTTCTACGTAAATCCTAAAGGAACCATCAAAGCTTTCTTTCTCGTCCATCAATGATGGAACTCAGTCAACCGAAACGTGCCCTGCCCTGCTTCTTTTGTACTTGTGGATGAAAATTTACGACCCTGAACCGGAACTCTGTTCCAGGAGAGGAAGAAAAGTGGATTTCTTGCGTTCCCTTTGGTTTCTTCTTTGGGATACAAAGGGCGCAAGCAGTATCCTCTTTTACCTCGTGTTTTCACATTTAGCTAAAGAGGTCAAAAGGAGGAGGGACAAAAAATCTTTTACTAAAAATAGTGTGTGGTAACAATACGAAAGAGGTTTCCAATAAGAATTAAGAGTTCAAAGGGATGAAAAATTACTGGCATTTATATAATCATGTCTTGTTTCCTCCTAGTTATGCTGAGGTTTCTTGAACGACAGCCTCATAAAATATTAAAATGAGCTGGATTCAGTTTTAGATTCAACTTAGATATGACATTGACCAAATATGTATAAAAATCTGAGTCCAATATGGTACGTACGCATACAAGCAAGTTCCTTCCCCCAATAAATCAAAAACAGCATCTACTGTTAATAGTATAACAATGTTCACAAACTAACCTGAGAAACCAAGGACTGCGTGACAAGTTGACATCATCCATAATAACACACAGAATGGGACTTGCAAATCCTGATATCCAACTAGCAAAACAAATAGAATAGCAAAATGCATCACAATCACCACCAAACCAGAACAGCCATTAGTACTTGACCACAGGTAAAACAAAAGATTAATAAACTAACCTCAATTGGGTGTCACAGCATGTTATGGGAGTTATATACATCATGAATCATACACTGGTGTGCTTCCCAAAGCCCTGCCATGGTTCAATAACTTCAATAAATTATGGATCATCAGGAAGGACCAACAATGTCGTCCAGCGCCTGGTGCATGCCTTTAGTCCATATCAACCATATTATGAGTGCTTCATATTAAAATACTCCTGATAAGTCTGCAGTGGATGTAATCCATTCGCCATAAAGGTACCTAACTCTTGGATGTGAATTGAGGAATCATTGCCATATCCAGGTAACCACCATAAATATGAACCCAGGATCTCCTACAAAAGCACGCTTTTGCACAACAAGAGCATCTTGTGATTGTCAAACAAACGATCCATCAATCAAAAGCCATTTACTTAGTATTCATATATACTGTAGTATATAAAATAGTGTATGTACAAGTTCATCAGACACTGATGACATTTCATCCAGTTCATGTAGAAATGATTGAAAGAATTAGAACATGGACATGATAAAAAGAATTACAGAATCAAAATCACTCATTGCACAAAATGAAGTATCCTACTTCGGTGTAAACAAAGTAGCCAACCCTTGATCCACTTTAATGTGTAATTTGGCGTAGCTCATCAGTGTCTCCTCTTCACACTTGTATGTTCCTTGCCCCCTGGCTAGGACCTCTCCATCTACATCTATGATGCCACCCTTGTTCGGATCATTGATTCGTGAGCCAGGCTGTAAAATGAATGCCTTCACCTGTAGTTGGTTTCATAGAGGGAGAATCAGAATTCAAGTTGCTATCCAGTTCAGACATAAACATGCACTTGTGCTTTAGTTCATTTACCAAAAGCATATCCAACTTAGGATGCATCGGTATTTGCAACAGATTTTGCAAAGTAGCTGCTAGCTTATTTAAATGAAAACCTTGAGCAATGGTGTAGTTTTTTTCTTTCAAAAAAGTTAACCTAGTTTACGAGTTTCTAACTTCGTATGCACGCCTAAACTGCTACAAATGCTGCTTTTGCAGTTTCATCCTAAGCCCCTTTTTCAGACACTCAACAAATTCTCCTAGAAGTTCAGTCTACCTGCTTTCTCTTCAGCTAATCAAACACTCCTAAGGACACATATACTAAAAGATATATCAGCTGACGGAGCAAATCTTATGCCGAAAAGGAAAGTGACTGTACACCATTTAACTGCATGAGCATGAGTAAGTCCCGATAGCAACAGACAAAAATAAATAAATAAAGAACGTACGTGTGCACAAGAATATGAAACACAAGATTGCACTCTTGACAACGAACACACCTTTAGGTAAGACACGTGAGGAGACTTCACATGACCTCCATTATTTAATTCAGTCATCAACTTCAGCAATCCTAACTTGGGAATATCTCTCATCAGGATCAAGTCCAAACAACCATCAGAGAACTGCAATTAAAATGGCTGAATAAATTAACTTGTACTCTAAAGAGAGGAAATAGTTATGTTACCACAGATATAAAATTAATGAATTACTCAAAACAATATGTTATGATAAGGGAACAAACCTCAGCTTTAGGAGCTGCCATTGTATCTTCACCTCCCCATGGAACATTATGAAGCCAGACAGAAACAAAAGGGCCATCGATCTTTCGCCAGCTCAAACCCTTCGAATCAACTTGAGGACCACAATAACCATTCTGTTCGTCACTGTCAATTCCGCTCCCACTTTCCAAAGATATTACCTTTTCAATTTCCAATGGGTCTCCAAAAGTTTCATAACCGGGTGCAGGAACAAAGACGATGCTGCCATTATACTTTCGAAGACCAAATATTCTCTGAATTGCCTGTAATAATAATCAGAACGCCAAAGTATAAGCAGCAGAACTAAAACTTATATCAGGACGAACTATATCAAATCATATTTGGAAAGTCAAATAGAATTACGAATTCAGGTCACCCTGATAAAAAGATACCAGACAAATAATTTTATTTTATTTTTGAAGTGACAAAGCGAAAATCAATAATGGTTCCTCATTTACCCCCGTGGTGACTCGAACCACTCGGGGGGTTCAAGTCACTTATGGAATGCATATTATTGAAGTACCGAATTTAGAAACATATATGCAAACTATAGAAGGATGGTTGTCTGTTTCTTTTTTAATAGAATGGTTGTCTGCTAATTCTATTCTAATAAAATTTTTAAAAATGAATGGAAATTTTTATACAAAGAATATACACAAACAAGTGGCATGAGTGATTCTTATTTGTTTTGTGTAATTGCAGATTCTCAGTATTAGTTGTGACAACTGTTGTTTTTTATTTGCTTAAAATTAGTAAGTCTATAGTTCATGATTACGGCATCATAACTAGGTAGTATAATGCACCAAAGAATGTCCAGATACATGATAAATTACTTTGGGGCCTAAAATTAAGAGTATTGTATGAACGCAAGGAAGAAAGGACAGCAGGTAGGTTCTTTTTCCATCTTGTTGGGTTGTCACCTTGCCGGATGATTAAGCAAGGTACCAGGAAAAAGTGAGAGAAGGAAATAAAGAGATGGGAACTTGAGCAATGTTCAAGCATTACGGAGCACCAAAAGGTGATAATAATTGTATAACTCACATAGAAATCTAACCGAGCACTTCCCATCCACCTGTATTTCTCAGATTCAATATCAATATCAGCTACAAGGCCTGCACAGTGGAGCATCATTATTAAATTTGCATCACTAAACCTTACCGTTGCAGTCATGAACAATTACCACTCAGTACTACTTGTAAGTACTCAGAACAAGTAAACTGAAATCTGATTAGTTGGGAACAAGAAAGTACCCCAAGCCAGCATCAACAAGCTAAAAAATTTGGTGTCCCCTTGCGACATTGTAGCTACATCCAATGATCGTTTATGTCCTGCAATTCGTAAGATAACAAACATTGTCAAGATAAAATCAGAAGAACTAGAACGCATATAAATAATAACAATTAATAATAATAAGTAAATCACTGTTACCTCGAATCAAAGCCACAGTAGCACGACATGCTTCACAAGGTTCACCTACAGAATCTAGAAGTGACTTTGCCATACCGTTTCCAGTTCCTAGATTCACAAGATATCTTGATTTAAAATTCATTCAAATACTCAAACTAGTCATGAGAGACCTAATAATGTGGGAGGAAAGAACCAATAGCAGAGAAGATCCACCAAAGGAAACAGATGCATATTTATAGTCTGGCTTAAAGGACAAACATTATCATGAATGATGAACCAAATATCTCTTAATTCGTCAAGAATCATGCCACCTAGTGCCTATAAAGGTGTCTTCTTCATATTTATAGCACATGTTGCAATTATTGTAATATCTACTATCATGCACAGTGCCCTTTACCAGAATACTTACTTATGGAACTTAAGCTAAAATTAAGGACTAGAGAGAAGTAAATGACATCCTCTTTTTTTTTCTATATATCTGTAAGACTGTAACCATGTACTTCTGGAGGAATTATGGTACCAGGCTTTTCAGGGAGTACCGGGGTAATATGTCGACGTCTCGACGACAATACTTATATATAACATTACCATCGTATGCTCAAACAATACCATCTTGAAATTTGGTGGAAATGAATGTTTAAAGACTTGAAACAAATTGACATCCAGCATAAATTTAAAACTACATACTATTCATTTATTTTGAGAATTTCAATCACAGTAGACGTAGCAGGTGATGAGTTTTCTCACTAAACATAACATAACAGTAACACTCATGTTTTGTCATGAAACTGTGACAATGTAGCTGTTGATTTCAATACAATTAACAGTACAACAATATGCAACTAAAAACAAAATCAGCACCTGCAGGTACTACTCCGAGGGGTATCCTTATTGCATTACTCCAGTCCTCCCTAATGAGCAGGCCATTTAAAACCTACTAAAACAGTAAAATATTACAGAAAGAACAATGAAGTCAGTTATAGCCCATATGTCATACCCTCAGTAAAAGTTCCAGAGTAGCAGATTGTAAAATAGTTACAACATGTTACTGGCATCCATCCATGTTGACTTTATAAATTATATAAACGTGTGAACATACCTCCTACAGTCCTACTTTTTTTTAAAAAAAATCATTTGGAAAAGTTACATAAATGGATGAACATCTTGGATCATATAACCAGTCCGTGACAGTGATCAACACAATCAATTGTTGGCCAGTAGATCTATTTACAAAGCATTACAAAACAATCCCAGATGCAATTATGAAGTGTGAAATAAAATCTGCTATAAACGTAAGAAAATGATCCTTCCTACCTCAACCAGAATCCCATCTCCACTAACACAAACAATTCCATCATACTTGGCAAGATCTAGCGACTTTACAACTTCCTTTGCATGAAGTTGGTACTTCGTCTCTGCACAAGGAAGTATCCAAAAGTAAACATCAATACACTCAAACCACCACTTCAAAAAAGAAATACCAGCTACAAATACTCCAAACTCAGAGCACAACCTTGCATGGTGTATTCCACATTGGCATCATCTAGAAGAGGCTTCACATCCTTCACAAATATATCCACGGCCGATTTCTTTCCTCCATACGGATTCACAAATATGTATAAACTCTTTGGCCTAGCTGAACATAAATAAACCACAGACATATAAGAAATTAGATGAGAAACCACAATATAATAACGTCATCATGACTAAGAGTTTCCTTACTAGTTACTACTACTTTGAATTAAGAATCTCCATATGCGTTGAGTGTTCTCATCGATTCCAAAAGAACATTTGACATTAAATATTGTACCAAGTAGTTGAGAAGAGTTGTCTAAAGTATCTTCAACAGTAGTAAAGTTAGAGTGCATATATCGAAATTGAAAAATTAGCGACAGCATGCATTAGAGTTTCCGCCGTACTAGTTTCAATTCAGAAATCTCCAAATGTTTCCGATTCCTCTGTAGCCTATAGGATTGAGTGTGAAACAATACATTGTTATCGAACACATATCTCGAAAACAAAACTGAGGAATCGAAAATTACCGAGGGAATCGATGAATTGCTGGAGATTCTGAGTCCAGATGAGGAGAGAATCATGCGATAACAGCTCGAAAGAGAAGGTTCGTCTGGTCAACTTGGTTGATTTGCCGGCGAAACAGTAGATTCCATCGGGAACTTCAACAACAGCTCTGATGTTGATATTGGATCCATCAACTGAGAATCCGAGGACCTGCTTCTCGACGTCGAGCTGACCATCGGACCACCGCAATTGGCCGTCGGAGGAGAGAGTGGCGGTGGTGAGGGATCCGTCGACCCGGAGCTGACCCGAGATTAACACAGGTTCTCCCGCGTCCTCCATTTGATGGGAGTATGTTTGGACTTTAGATGAATAAAATGGAATTAATTCTTCTGATGTGTGAGCTGCTTTCATTTAATTTGAGCTGCTGATACGGATCGGGTATGAAGATCCAGATATCTGCAGTTACAAGCATTACTATTTATTGACTTTGGTTATGGAGTCAAGTCAGCTGTTCTTCTGTCTGTCACGTATCACGGTTGTTTTGCTTGCCGGCATTGTGCCTATCGTTAGCTCCCCAATGCCTGTCAAGCGTCACCAATGTTTGTTTAAGGCGTAACTAAAGTCGAATAAAAGGAATTCAAATTTTCGTTTTAGTGCATATTTACAAAACGAATGGATAAGATGATTGATAGATGAAAGTCCGTGACACTTGACAGATATTGAGTACTTTTTTTAAAAAAACCGGAAATGTTTTTTTATTCAAACAAACAGTTTAATTACAAAGTTAACCGAACACGAGTTTCCATGGAGAAGTCCTAGACTACAAACATCTCTACCTTTCCTACCATCGATAACCCTAACATATTGTCAAATTTGGTCCTGCTGGACAGGGACATTGGGATTTGGGTTCTATTAATTTTCGTTTTGAGATGTATCTTTATATTAAGAATTCAAATAATAATTTGAAGTTTACATTTTGCAGTCTTATATTAAAGTTTTTTGTAATTGAACAAATTTATAAATAGTGTCAATTTAAAATTTCTTACTCATTTGTCAAAATGTTTATAGTCGAGTGAGAAGTTGAGACATCCTGGATCCAAGAGTTCACGAGTTCGATTCTCGTCATGAGTAATTATATTTCCAAAATGAGTGATTATTTCCTCTGTATTAAAATTTGTAGAATATTTGATTAATTATTAATTAAAAATTTATCGGACAATTGTAAATGTGAATTATATCTAAAAGAAACTTCTTACTCTACTTACCTAATTCTTTTATTGTATACTTGTAAAAGCATTATTATAAGCAAAAGTCAACCAAGTATCATTAAAACATAGCAACATGCACCTATAGTACTATAGTCTATAGCTCTACTGCGACAATAGTTGAGAAATTGATTATTGAAAAGTTTAGTCCTCACCGCCCAACAACTATCAATTGAAGATTGCTACAAACATTTAAACCCCGATAAATTCACCGGATACTTTTGAAATGAACTGAATCTATCAAAATTAAACACAACTGAAATTAATGTAAATTAAAGAGAGTTAACAAAGTGTAGCTTAGTTCGTAAGACGCTTCAATTCTAACAAATATGTCAAGTATTTGAGTCACTTTAAGAAAAAATGGAAAATAATAATCGATCCTATATTTCACCGCTTCAAACCTCATACTTACAATTTATTTATTCTACAGTTAGATTATCTTATAACTTTAACAAATATAATAGTTGTATAAGTATAATTTGAGTTATAATGTGGTACAAAAATATTGTAGTTATAATAAATATTTACAGTCTTATAAAAAAAATTAAAAGTTGAAGATTACTAAAAAACAAGCACCAAAATGTTAGTCAGAACAAATCAAAGCAAAAGAAGGTTTGAATTAAAATTTTCATAGTTCTTTATTTGCATCTTATTTCTCATATTGTTTGGTTGAATTTTGTAATTATAATGATGTTTGTTTATACTTAACATGTTATTCATCTCACATCATGTGAGTTTGATATGATACTTTTATATTTCGATACTTGTTTGCGTTGTTATTTGATGTACCTTTTAGTTATTATGAATTAGTAGCTAATAATATTATATGAGAAGGTTCTATCATTACTGACTCAAAGTCTTAAACCAATAAAAACATAAAATCTAAATAAACAATTATTTACCGATTAGTAACACAAATAATATCACAATCCTGAACAATTGAAAGAAGGTAATTGGTGAAAGTAAAAGATTTTTTTTTTGTTTGAGAATCAACTTTTTCATTCAAACTTGATCAAAGATAATTACAATCTGAAAAATCAAATGTAATTTGGTATATCAGTACCCTCCTCATCTCTATGGACACACTTACTAATTCTATGAGCTAATTCATTACCATTTCTTCCTATGTGTACAAAACTCACAGACTGCAAAAGTCTTGCCATGTCCTTCATGCACTCGATGAAATGTCCTGCTTCAGCCATACTTTCCACGGTCGAATTCAATTCCTTTATAACTGTTAAGCAATCGCTTTCCACAATAATATTCAGCCATCCACGTTCAGTCGCCATTTGTAAACCGACGAATGCTGCTAATGTCTCTGCAATTTCAGGTGAGTTGATACCATTGTAGTATCGACTCCTCCATTCTACAACAACCCCGTCATGATTTCGGGCTACAGCTGCGACACTTGCACTTCTCGTGGTAGTACTTATAGAAGCATCCACATTGATTTTCATTACTCCCGGATCCGGTGGCAGCCACTGTGTTGGTATGTTAGGTGTAAGCTGCGGCCGCACTTCTTGTTGCGCCTCCCAGAACCGATGTATGTACTCAGTTGCGAAGTTAACCACGTCTTGAGGTTCTGTCCTCTTATCTCCATGAGTTACACGATTACGGGAATACCATATGCTCCAGCATATACACACGAACCGGGCGAATTCTTCAGCTCCCATCTCAGTTTTAACAGAAAGTATCCAAGTCCATGTATCCAAGTTTGGTGCCATTATAACTTTGTTTGGCATATTGGACAGAGCCCATATAACTCTTGCATAATGACATTGTGCAAAGATATGCAATGGAGTCTCCTCACTACTCTTACACATAGGACAACACAGATCAGTATCAATCTTCCTTTTCACCAAATTAGTCTTCATAGGTAAGCCATTAAAGTAAAAGATTTTTAGAAGTTATAATAAATGCTTCTCAATTGTGTGTTGTGAGATGAATGACTAGGGTTTTTTTTTGAAACGGCAAATTTTTTATTTATATACGAATCTGTACACGTGTGTGCTAAGCATTTCATGCCTCGCACAAAGATCACCGATACCTCACAAAACCCACACCCTCGATAACTATGGATGTGACGGACCCGGCGAAACTTGCCTCCTTAAAAACCTTTGAGAGGAAAACCCAATAGGGATAAAACCTCTCAAAGGAAAAAGAGTGCAACGTATCCCCGGCCATCCATAGTCCACCACCACCTTACTTCCACAATCACATTCCCCGGCCATCCATAGTCCACCACCACCTTGCTCCCACAATTACATTGTTTCACCTAATACATTCTATCCAAACGCCCATAACCTAACAAGGGACAAATACATGTAGTTCCTAGTACAATCTACGCTAGTCTATGGGCCCTTACACTCTCCCAAAACCAAAACCAAAGACGAGTTCATCCCGACACAGCAACAATTGTATCTTGCAGTACCAGAACTTGTGTCATGTCGACTGCATGCATCATCCTCCACCCTGCACCAGAACCAGAGCCTTCACGGCTTGCTGCAGGACAGCCGAAGGTTGTTCTACCAACAGGCGCATCCGTGCAGCTTTGCCTTGTTGTCCAACACTCCCAGATGAATGACTAGGGTGTAATCATGTAGTAGAAAGTAAATTAAGAAAAGTTCATTAAATTAAAATTTACTAAGTATGTTATATAGGTTTTTCACTAATTTATAAAAAGTATTTCTTTTAACTAAAT
>JAYMSL010004893.1:0-10630 GCA_036897195.1 Plantago coronopus
CATCACCCTTTTACTTGCACATATATAATTTGACGGCTCAGGTTTGACACCAACAGTTGGTGCCTAAAGATATAGTACTATACTTTCCTGGACAACTCAGATTGGTATTAGTTGTTGGTGCCGAAAATATATTGACGTTTGTCTGTGCCGAATAAATTGGTACCTGATGTTGGTGCAAATCGATTTCAAGGTACCTAGTGTTGATGCAAGTCGATTTCATCGTACCTGGTGTTGGTGCCAGTCGATTTCATGGCACCTGGTGTAGGTGCAATTCGATTTCAGATTTATATCAAAGTTTGTTTGTTTCCAGCAGAGTGAGATACCGCCGTTGATTTTCGAGTAAATGAAAAATATTAGATTTGACTGAAATTAAAAAAAAAAAACAATTGTTAATTAATGATTAGCTTGAATTTAGGAAGGTAAAATAAATAACAACAGGATATTAGTATATTTAATATGAAAGGGTATAATAGTGATAACAAATGTTAATCACTAGTAAATGAGTCTAATTGATATTATGGTCCATATTTTGGACCTAAGAGAATTTCTCCCTTAGTAGTATCCAGTGTTTGACAAAAATCTCTAAGTCTCCACTCCGGAGTTAGTAATTGAGAACCAAACAAGTTGTTTACTATTTTAATTAAAAAATATTCGGTTTTGGTACCCTAACTATCCACCTCTCAAGTTTTGGTACCATAAGTTCTTCATTCCCCATTCTAGTACCATAACTTTACAAAAGTTCAAATTTTAGAACCAACAACTAAAAAATCATCTGAAAAAATTGAAAAGACTGATATAACAGGTCACTTATTCACCCATACTTTACGAATACGTACATAATTTTTATTAACCATGAGTAATCGACATAAAAAAAAACCTACAAACTTTCTTTTTTTTAAAAAAAAAATAAAATCCCCGCATAAATAGAGATAACACAGTCATCTCACTAGCTCTAACGCTAAATATTCCTCTAAACTGCGTCTCACTCTATGTCATTGTCGATTATCTGAACCACTACATATGTATTCTACTCCCAACAATGTATCAGTTCGGTGGAGATGCGTGACTACCGATTGGAGTCCAAGAATCATGAGACTCCTCCCAAAGGTTTTAGATTTATGTTGCGGTGGTGTTTAACAAAATGATAGTTCAATTAGTGGCCAAGTCATGTATACATATCTTCTTTTTTTTTTGTTACTTTGCATTATTATACATCAAATTATAGAAATTATATAACTTGAAAATCTTTCAATTTTAGCCTTATTTAAATAAAATATTCTCAAGTTGTGAATTATATATACATTTGCTAATTAGAATTAAATAAGTGACCTAATTATTAATTCGTGAGTTTTCAAATGAAGTTTTTGTTGTTGGTATTAAGATTATTTAGCGAGTTATTATCAAAATTGGGAGTGGTATGGTACCACACAACTGAAAATTTTCCCTATTTTAACAAAGTTTTATTCCAGCCTTTTTTTGTTTTTTTTTTAAAGTAAGTTTTGTTCCAATTTAATCACTTGATATTGATAGTGCAAATTCTACACTGCGCCTATTCATCAACAACCTACACACCGGCGAATATGGCAGACGGCGACGGTTCAATTCTCCGATCTCCGCCGGAAAATGCGGAAGCTCACCACCTGAAAACCTTAGCTGAACAAAACTACACCTCAAACAACCTCGATTCCGCCTTCAACTTCGCCCAACGCGCCCACGACCTCCACCCTTCTCTCGACGGAATCCCCGAGTTACTCGCCGCCTTACGCATCCTCAGCGACGCCGCTAAGCCTGTTTTCTCCAATTCTACCACTCCGGACTACTACAAGGTTCTCGATGTTGAGCGGTTCACTAACATTGGGACAATTAGGAAACAGTACAGGAAGCTTGCTCTCACTCTACACCCTGATAAGAGCCCGTATTCGGCCTCCGAAGAGGCATTTAAGTTTGTTGCGGAGGCGATGGGAGTTTTGTCGGATAGGAGTAAGAGGAAGGAGTATGATACTAAGCTTAGGGTAGCTATGCAGGATCAGGTGGTGGATTTGGGTGTGGGTGAGGGTGAGAAGGATGTGTTTAGGGGTATTTGTTCGAATTGTGGAGCGTATAGTGAGTATGAGAGGAAGTATTTGGGGCATGATTTGGTGTGTGGGAGTTGTGGGGAGAGTTTTAAGGCTGTGGAGGTGGAGGAGGGTTGTGAAAATGGTGGGACTGTGGAAGTTGAATCGATGCCAATTAGGGTGAGTACTAGGATTCAGGAGAGAGCGGAGAGATATTTGAAAATTGGGATGTTGGATAAGTTGGGCAAGGGGGTGAGGAGCGAGAATGGTGGAGGAGTAGATGGTGTTTCGAAGAGGGAGGGGGTGAAGTCGAGGGAAGATGAGGTTGTTGGGAATGGGGAGAGTGATAATGGTGGAGTTAGTCGGAAAAGGATGAAGAGGGGAAGAACCGAGAAAGTAGAGGGTAGGGAAGAGGAAACTATGACGCTGGCTCAAATGCAGGTGTTGATGAAGAAAAGGAAAGTGAATGATGATAAGTGTCTGGTAAAAGAGAGAGAACTTAATAAGAGTTCCGAAGAGGAGAATAAGGTTAGGGAGAAGGAGGGTGAGGAAGCTGGGGAATTTTCAGAGGATATTGAGAATGAAAAGGAGAAAACAGACAATATGGAGAGGGGGATAGAGAGCGAGGGGGAGAAAGGGGAGGAAGACGAACTGTTGATTGTAAATATGAAAAAGAATCAGTTCAGAGTTTCGAAGAATGGGAGTTCGGTAGTTGCAAAGAGGAAGCTGAGGAGTGTTGTGAATTTGGATGCTGAGAGTCCTAGAGCATCGAAGGATCATTTGGATGTTGTGCTGCCTGAGGAGAACCAGGAGATGGAACTGGAAAGATTGGACGATGATAATTCGGAAGAGAGGAAGCAGGATGAGGAAGCTGGTGATTATGCAGAGGAGATTGAGAATGCAAAGGAGAAAACAGACAATATGGAGAGGGAGATGGAGAGTGAGGAGGAGAAAGGGGAGGAAGATGAATTGTTGATTGTAAATATGAAAAAGAATCAGTTTAGAGTTTCGAAGAATAGGAGTTCAAAACTTGTGAAAAGGAAATTAAGAAGTATTGTGGATTTGGATACCGAGAGGCCTGTAGCATCCAAAAAGGATGATTTGGATGTTGTGCTGGTTGAGGTGGACAAAGAGATGGAGCTGGGAAGATTGGAGGAGAATGTGGATGAGAGAGGAATGGGAATTGAAATGGCTAATGTCATGGAGGAAAGAGACGATATGGAGAGGGAGATAGAGGGCGAGGAGGAGAATGTAGAGGAAGATCAAATTTTGATTGTAAATATGAAGAAAGATCGGCTCAGAGTTTCGAAGAATAGGAGTTCCAAAGTTGCGAAAAGGAAGTTGAAGAAGGTTATGGATTTGAATACAGATAGACTTAAAGAATCTGAAAAGGATGATTTAGATGTTGTGCTGGCTGAGGACAGAGAGATGGGTTCAAAAAGTTTGGAGGAAAATGAGGAGATAAATGTTGACATTGAAATGGTGAATGGGAAGAAGAAAAGGGATCGTAGAATATCTAAAAAGGGTAATTTGGAGAATATGCCTGTGGGGAAAGAGATAGAAAAGACAATGGCGAAAACAAGGGAAAAAAGGGAAAGGCGACGGCCTTCAAAATACAGCAGCTTGGAATTTCTGAAGGACCCGACACCAGAGAGTGATTCAGATTCAGAAACCGAGAGGTTTAGATTGCTAAAGAAGGGGAACTTGGAGATTATGCCTGTGGAGGACTCGGACTTCCACGACTTCGATAGGGACAGAAGGGAGAGGAGTTTTAAGAAAGGACAAGTATGGGCTGTATACGACGACCATGATGGTATGCCCAGGCACTATGCACTTGTTGATAGAGTTGTTTCTGTGAATCCTTTCGAGTTGGTATTGAGTTGGGTAGAGTTTCAAAGTAATGGAGATGATGAATTAATGAGCAGGGAGAAATCGGAATGTCGCGCCTCATGCGGAAGGTTTATCGTCACAAGGACTGTTTCAGTTAAATATCTGAATTTGTTCTCTCATGTGGTGGACTGTGAGAGGGCAGCGAGGGAGGTGTATAGGATTTATCCCAAGAAAGGTTCAGTTTGGGCACTGTATGCGGATAACATTTTGAATGGTGAAGAAACTAACGGTAGGAGTAAGGATAACCAACGGCATGACGTTGTGATTTCTTTGAGTAGTTATAGTGATGTATATGGGCTGAGTGTTGGTTTCCTTGAGAAGGTTGATGGATTCAAGACAGTTTTTAAAAGAAAAGAAGTTGGTGCCCATGCGGTCGTGTTGCTGAGAAGAGATGACATGAAGCTCTTTTCTCATCAAATTCCTGCAAAGAAGCTTTCTGGTGATGAAGCCCCAGGCCTCCCTAAGGATTGTTGGGAATTAGATCCTGGATCGCTTTCTCCTCAATGGCTAATTGATGCGTAGTCTATACTCCATAGCATACTGCCTATATAATTGGTTTTGTGAAGGAGCTATAGCGAGGATTCCAAAGTGTAAGGCTTGATTTCGTTTTCTTTTTGTTCACGTCCGTATTACGAATTCAAGCATTGTTTTCTTTGGTTATAATTTATCACACTTGACTAGAGATGGTCTTGATCTCATTTCTTGATTTGTTTCTACAAGGTGTTCTACGACGTTCGGTTGCTAAATGAATTTTCTGATACTAAAGTGTTAGTATTTCTGATAATTAAACTCATTATCGTATACTAATGTGACATATGTCTCCAACTGTGGAGACTAACCATGTTTAGCAAAGTTAATCACGATTAGTAGTTTATTTTTACATTTCTATCATACTATTTCGGTATTTCCCGTCTTTCATTTCTGTGGACAGGTTAGGTTTGAACTTGTTTATACATGTATAAAATGCCTTTAGATGTCTTCAATATGTTGTCATGCTCTGTTAATTTTCTTGGAGGTTATAGTCAAGTTTATTTTGAACATTGAATCCCTGAAATAGCTATCCGTGTTCATTCGATTTTCTTAGGTTTGTGTTCATTCGATTTTCTTAGGTTTGTGTTCATTATCAGGTAAGGAGTGTTACTCAATATGATTCATACTACAATCTTAAAATTACCTTCACATCTGCACTGCAGAGTTGCATCTGTGGTACATTTACTGCTAATAGATATCTTCCGAGCGATAATTTTACACTCCTTTAGATTGTAATGTGAGTGCATCGACTGGCTGTTTTCAGTGATAATTATGTACCTTTTTCGAAGTTGAGTTTGCTGCTTTGATCATGTAAAATATAATTTTGTTTTTATGCCTGTTGGTGTTGGTCTGTTTCATTTGAAAAGCGCAATGTCTCTACTATTTGCTATTTAGCCAATGTTCCTTGTATTAGGTTGAATTAGAGCTTGGAAAAATAAAACAAGACAAAACTTAGAGAAAAGTACGTATTTATTCCAGGTGAAGTTTTTCTAAACAAATGTTATTGTTCAGGTTCGGTGAAGAAAAATATAACACTGTATGGCGATTAGGAGATAAGGCGACTTGCTGCAGTGATCAGTTTATTGGCAAGAACATGGTTCGCAGCCTCTGATGGATGCACACTGTCCCAAAATACATACTGGGATGCATTCTTGCATGTTCCTCCTAATGATGCAGGATTGCACAACAATGATGTCGTCTCTATTGTCCCAGTACCACAGCAACCTTTAGTTGCCTCTGTGAATCCTGCATAATATAATAGCCAGAGAAAACATATGCATTACTTCTTGGTTGTACTATGTCCATGTACCTTTAATTTATGACATCACATTTTAGCTGGTATGTTAATCTGAAATGATGTTATTGGTGAGGAGATTTTTATTACCATATGAAGAATGGTTTGCAATGACATCAGACAGAGGCTGGAAGATGTCCAAAACAAGAAGCTTGAGACCTGACGTGTGATTACTCAGCTGTGACGCGGCTAAGGTGATCTTCTTGTTGAATTCTTGGGCATCTTTATTTATTCTTGAGATACAGCCTTTCTCAGGGAATCCGAACAATGTTATTGCAGCAGGAAGGCAGCCTAGCGGTGGAAGTGAAGTTACCCCGATTCTGCGGGCTCCCAAGCCATACAATGTCTGTTTGAAAACAAGGTTAGCAAATTATCTACACCTCGTTGATTTTTTTCCTGCTTTTATGTTAAGGCGAGTTGTGTTTACCATGTGAAAGTATACTGTAGGGTACTCATCTTAATTTACATTTTTTTGCTCGTATAGATAAAGTGTGGCTTATGACATGGGACCTAGCTAGCAAGTTGGAAGGATTTGTGTAGTAGTACCTTGATATAATCGGTGAAAAGACTGACTAGGTATGAAGAGTACTGATCAGGAGTGTAGGCCTTGTTGAGCAAAATATTGATATAGTAGTTCTGGATAAAGTCACTGCTACCAGCCGAAACCAAATACAGTGCATCCGTTAAAATTGTTTCTGCCTGAGCTTTTCCTGCTGCCCTTGTTAGCTTACGCTGGTACTGTCTGTAGTACTCTAGCTGTTGGGAGAGTGGAATTACACCCTGCCACAGAAATACCATATTCAAGATACGTCTATAATATTCCACTTGGAAATTTTTATTGAATTGGTAAAGTTGAGTTGATGATTACACTTTGAAGGGATGTGTGCTCATCATATCCTGCACCTGCAGAAGCAAAGTTTGCTCCTATGAGAAGGTTCTTTCTTTTTGCCTGGGGGCTAAGGTAAGCTAGCGGGTAGGTTCGAAAACCAAGTGATTCAGCTGAAAACAGCATAAAAATAAAATCTATGCTTAGTGAATCACTAACAAGTAGTATTATTTTTAGTCCCTATTTTTGCTCACTATATAGATTGTGTATGTAGTCAAGGACATTTATTTCATTACTGTGATAAACAGTAGTTACCTATAATGTCAGTGGCCAATTTTCCATTGCAGAACCTGCCGGTTGCTGTTTTGTTTATGAAGTCTTGACCGTATGGCGGATAATTCGCCTTGAAAATGGTAAGGATATAATCATTGTTTCCGACATCAACAATTGAGTCGCCAAATGTGATGATTGCTGGAACTGCCTGAGAGCCGACAGTAGTACAAATGAAAGCAAATGACAATGCAAACGCTAGAAGTCCTGTCATTTCTGCGGGTTTCTTAAGCTGATGCTTCAAGGTCTTTCAGTTAAGAGTTACTAGTGAATATAGAGAACTTGAATAATGGTATGGAGATTGAAACTTATATACTCTTTTATTTGGTGAAAATAGGGTTGTTGGGCACATGAAGTTAACATGTTTTTGACGACTAGTTTGGTTCGAAACTGGTGAAACATCTAACTTTACATGTTCAACCAATTTCACTTGGCACTTTGGTAGAATCAAGAAAAGCTAGGTTGTGGCTTGGCTTGGATATCATGTCAGTAATATGAACTACATTTTCTCTTATATTTTCATTTTTTTGAAGGAAAGTGAACACACATTTTATTCCACAAGAGGGGTAATGATGAACAAAACTGCAACTTTGTGGATTTTTCATCCACCATGAACGGATTCGGTAGGTAGGGTAGGGGACTCCTAGTTGAACATTCGTGATTCCAAAAAAGGACGTCTCTAATGGATATCGGCCTTCACTAGAACCTAAATACCTAATGGATATAGGTCTTCACTAGAACTAATGTTGATTAGAATTTTCTTTTTCAGGACCTTACTAGGGTCGAGTTGCGACTTATACCTACTAACTCTTGACCACTTCACTTTTCTTGAAGTCGGACATAGTTATATATACTAAATGATGAAAGGGTTTGGACTTGTATACTCTCGAACCACTAGGCGGCCACCACATCTCGTAAATATTTACTTTTGCATATAGAGTTTGTACCATTTAGATAAGTTAACACTAAATGAGTAAATGATGGTGTACATAGAAAATGGATTCTCATCCATGATGCAGTTTAGCTTCTTTTTTATTTTAAGCAGCAAACAAGAGGATCAATGATGGTTCTCAATTACTTTCAACGTGATCCAAACCTCTAATTTATTAATTAGAGGTGAAGCATTTTACCAATTATACGGTGTTGTATTCACGAGATGAGACAGCTTAGTTGATTAGAAGTGTGTTATTACCGATTTGGATTTTTTGGTCAAAAGTTTACGTCTCACGTGGAGCAGCAAATTTATATTCTACACCTTCTGAGTCCAAGTTTGTCCCTTTTATAGCATAATATATACAGATCCCTTTAAACTACAAGTACAATTCATGAACTAGTAAAGTGGATAACTCCTCGAGTTAGAGGTACTATATATTTGAGCCTAACACTCATTTACTCCCTCCGTCCCACAAAACATTACCCGTTAGGGTTGGCGCGCAGTTTAAGAAAAATGAGTTTAAGTAATGGAGTAAAAATGAAAAAATAAGTGGGGTATGTTACTTTTTAAGAATGTGTGGTAATAAAGAAGTGTATTGATATTAAAATAATGTTTTAATGTGTGGGGTAGCTTCCTTATTTGGTAATGGGTAAAGTTTTGTGGGACGGCCGAAAATGGAAAGTGGGTAAAGTTTTGTGGGACGGAGGGAGTAATAGCCGTTACTTAAAACAAGAAGATTTATTTTTCTTTATCAATAAGAGATCAAAATTGAAATCCTTATCAATAAGATCAAATTGATAAAACTTCTACTACAACATAGTGCTACATTTAGAAAGCGAACAAAGTAGTAAAGACACCTATATGAATACAATTTTATACCAATACAGACAAACAATTGTTTGAGTTTGTTCCGACGACTACCCTGTAAATGTTGAAAAGTAAAATAGAGATGGAAATCCATTCACCCGTACATTCGAATTTGATCATCAGGCCAAAATCGGACAAGGCTCTTCTATGGAAATTGATCCACTTTCCGGTAATCAAAACATAACATACTACTCAGACAACTGATTCACGGTGGTTTCCAGTTACATTCACGCAGGCTGCAATCAGAGTACTAATATATCAAAAGCAGCCTCGATAATTTACACATACAGAGTTACGTTAAATGTGGTATGCTATGCAAATCTGGAGATGAAAGAATGTAACTTCAGGAGAAATTTGAGAAATTGGATTCCGGAATAGGAAGCATGATCACTTGAGAGCACATATCTCAGGAACAACCAAAACTGTATGTTAAATTATGAACAAGTGGTGGACAGTTGATTAACTATGAGTGCAATATAAGTAATAGACGAATAGTCAATTTCTTACTGGAGCAAGGTCATCTTCGTGTTTTGGAATAAAAGCTGTATCCACCTTTCCATTTCTGAAGTCCTATGGTATAACAAAGACAAGAATTCGTAATGTCGACTGAAGTTCATTATTAGAGTCCCAACTAAAACTTAGATCTTAATAAAGTTCATCACTAAAGTTGCAACTTAAACTTAGATCTTACCTCAATATCAAGGATGAGCTTGTGGTAGTCAATTGTTGTAGGAACCCCTGGGTAATTGAAAAGGAAGGAATATAAGATCACTCAAAATTATATTGTGCACAAACTCATATAGACAAACATAATTAATTTGATAAAATCAAGATAAATCAAAACATAGCACTATGCAGTAAAACATTGCAGTGTCTTAAATTGAACTAATTTAACTTTAGGTTCAGAAAAGAAAAGACAGGCAATCGGAGAGCAAAACAAAGCACCAAAATCCAAAACAGGTTTTAAAGAAAAAGCCCAATCGATTCATTTCTGAGCATACAGAGATGAAAATGAAATAAAGCAGATTTTTTTTTTCTTTCTAAAAAACTTGGTTTCTGCCTTCCTATGTAAATAAAAACTACTGAATTTTATTGTAAGGGACAATGATGGATGAGCCACAGATCCTTGGGTACTAGTTGTAAACTAAACAGAATTATAACTTTTACCTGTGATAATGGTATCACTAAGAGCCCTTTTCATGCGCTCAATTGCTCTTTCTCTTGTTGGACCCCAAACAATAAGCTACATTTCAATAAAAACAGCATGTTAATATATTTGTAAGCAAAGCAAGCAGCCTAAAAAAGAAGAATTATCTTACTTCTTTCTCAAACAAACACCCCACATTAAGAATCTTGTAGTATGGATATACAATCTCTATTCTGAAAGAGTTTTACAAATCAGGTGTCTCAAGTTCTGGAAGACACCCTAAATCCATTGTATGCAAATTTTCCAACCAAATCACATGAATTTTTAATGGTAAAAATAATTTGGATTACTTGTAAGTTGTATTCTCTAATTGTCATCATGAGTTTGAAAGGAATCAGATATTATGGAGTACTGTTGTAAACAAGAAATTGTATTTTCTCCTAATTGCCGACCTAGTTCAAAGCAAGATCAAGTAGGGAACGCAATTGCATGAGTTTAACAAAGATTAAGTTATAGTCGTGGAAGATGACAATGAAGCGCAGCTCGGTTGGTAAGACGCTTCCCCTCCAACCAATAGGTCGGGGGTTCGAGTCACCTTTGCCTCTTCAAAAAAAAAAAAAAATATATATATATATATATATATATTCGTAGAAGATATACTTTGGAATATGAAAAATATTATTGAAAGTACTACAATCTTCTTAACCTAAAAAAAAACGAAATGACAAATTTCTGAGCATCTAGTACACACAGAAAA
>JAYMSL010004894.1:0-10630 GCA_036897195.1 Plantago coronopus
TATTAATTCCCCAATACGCCCCCGCACTCGTGGCCGATTTCAACCTCATTTAGGGAGGCCAATCGAGTGGAATTAAATATGGGTGGAGGCGGTCTTCACGGGGATTCGAACCCAGGTCTGGGCGTGAGCCAATGGCTCTGATATCATGATAGAATTCCATCTCATCTAAAAGCTCGAACTTATAGAGAGGTATGGAATCTAGTCATATATATTAATTCCCCAATATATTCTAGCACCGATGTCGGGATTTCCCCATTTTCGTCCGCTAAGTCTATGCATTCCGCACAATCTCTTGTCAAATGTCCAAGCATTCCACAGTAATAGCAAAAGTTTGGCATTTTTTCATATCCCAACTGTATGCGAAGCTCCTGTCCTTCCGGTCCTTGCACTTGAATCATTCGACGAATCGGTTTCGTGATATCCATCTTCACTCGAAATCTCAGACTCGTATTGATTATACTACGGGAATGCGTGTTGTCAATGTCCACATATGTTCCCATATCATTCCCCAGCACCATTGCCATACTCTGATGTGCCATCTGAAACGGAACCCCTTTGGCCTGAACGTAAAATTCAGCTTCGTCCAATGATACAGTAATTGGATCTTCGCCTTTCTCCAGCTTACGCAGCACTATCAACTTCTTATTGAATGACCAGGGGCCCCGGCTCATCACTCTATTTCTTTCGGCTCTATGGCCAAATTTGAACAGCATACGATCCTCTCCCACAATTTTCATCGAAACTCCATGTGTAGCATCCCACAGTAGAAACATAGTTGCTTCGAAAGCTTCCATGTTGCTTGGTTTGTGGGACAGGATTCGACCAATCAAGCACTTCTCAAATTCAAATGCGTCCTTGTTCCATATCCCAATTGGAATACTGATTTTCTCTGCCTCCTGATCCGTTAACCGAAGTCTAGCCCCAAGTTGTTCAAGTTCGGCATCCATCTTCAGAAGTAGTGAGAAAACAATGATATTCAAAAGCAAATCTCGCAGCCTCCCGGGAACCTGCACAAACAGACACAGCCAAAAAAACAAAAGCCAACACCCCAGACACCAGAGAGGGTTAGGCTAAAGGAACGAGTCAGAAAAAACACGATGATCATTGATAACGATGGGAACTTAAGAAGTAATTGTAAAGTAAAAGAACAGAGTGAAACCAGATATATAGTAGACGATACAACCGAATCTCCTGAAAATAAGCTAGAAACCACTCAACAGAAATATGGGGGAGGCCTCACAAGAACTCTCGGAAAGTATGGGGGGTGAATCTCACCGGCTGGGGGTGGTAGGTGGTGGTAGAGCTCACACGACGGTGAGATCTCAGACTCCAACCCGGAGAGGAAGCTCTCAAGGAGAGAGACGTTAATTGTTCGAATGCCTTCTAAGCTACATGAGACTTTAAAATAGACAGAACATGGAGGGTGACCATTAGTCCACCCCTCTGAAACATATCACAACTCACAAGTGTTTTAGAATTGATTAAATTAAAAGAACAAGTTACATAAAGAACATTGAATAATGCTATCGAACCCAATCCAAGAGGATATGTTTTGTGAAAAGAAAGAAAAGAAAACTAGCAGCAACGATTTCCAAAACTCCAAATGGTTGCGAGGCAACAATGGCCTCTCAAAGACATCAAAACTATTCTCTCAAACTGCAAACACAAACCAACCATCTCAAAAGCCCACGCCTTCATTCTCACTACTGGAATCTTCACCAAACACATCTCTGCTCCACACCTAATTGCATCATATGTTCGTTCAGGCGACCTCACCTCTGCCCACAAACTGTTCGACAATTTGCCAACAAGAAGAAAGGTCGATTCTTGGAACGCAATGCTCGTTGCTTACCTCCGTCTCAACAACCCCCTTCAAGTTCTAGATCTTTACACGAGAATGACACTCGAAGGAGTCAAGCCTGATAGCTCTTCTTTCACTCTATCCATCAAAGCCTGCGCTACCTTGTTGGACTTGGAAACTGGTGATGGGATTTGGAGAAATGCTGTCCAAGCTGGATATGAGGATGATATTTTTGTTGCTTCCTCTGTTTTGAATTTGTATGCCAAGTGTCGGAATATGGATAATGCTCTTAAAGTCTTTCAGAGGATGGGTGTGAAGGATGTTGTTTCTTGGAGTACCATGATCACGGGTTATGTAAGGAGTGGGAAACCAAAAGAGGCCTTGCATTTGTATGCCAAAATGCGGAATATGGGGTTGGAAGGTGATCGCGTTGTAATGTTGGCATTAATACAAGGTTGTGCTGCTATTGAGGACTCCAAGATGGGTACTTCTTTGCATGGATATATTGTTCGAAGAAATTTTCCTATGGATGTTATGTTACAGACAAGCTTGTTAGATATGTACGTGAAGAAGGGAATGTTGGCAGTCGCCTTTCGCCTGTTTAGGACCATGAATAGTAAAAATGTTGTTTCTTGGGGCGCTTTGGTTTCTGGTTGTGCACAAAAGGGAAGTCCCACCTATGCACTTGAGTTGTTAATAGAGATGCAAAAGTGCTGTTTTGAACCAGACTTAGTCTCGCTTGTTGGTGCTCTTCTGGCATGCTCTCAGCTAGGATCTCCCTTGCTGGGAAGAGCAGTACATGGATATGCTGTTCGTAGACATGATCTGAATCAAGTTTTAGGGACTGCACTTATTGATATGTATGCAAAATGTGGATCCCTTTCGCGTGCTCGTGTATTGTATGACAGGATGAGTTATAGAGATATAGTACTTTGGAATACTATGATTGCTAGTTATGGGACTCATGGACAAGGGAAGGAGGCTTTATCCCTTTTCCACCAAATGATCGAGGCACATACAAAACCAGATCATGCTACATTTGCTGCCCTTTTATCAGCATTGAGTCATTCAGGATTAGTCGAGGAAGGAAAATATTGGTTTGAAGCCATGGGGAAAGAATACCAAATAGAGCCAATGGAGAAACATTATGTTAGTTTAATTGATCTTTTGGCTCGAGCTGGAAGAGTAGAAGAAGCTCAGAGTTTGATCAATTCCATGAAATATGAGCCCGGTATTCCTGTTTGGGTGGCCCTTATTTCAGGTTGTCTCAATTATAAGAAATTTGTTATAGGTGAGTTTGCAGCAAAGAAGGTTCTTGAATTAGAGCCAGATAGTCCTGGAGTTTTTTCTCTGGTTTCGAATTTCTTTGCTTCCGCAAAGAAGTGGGATGAAGTTGCAATTATCAGAAGATCCATGAAAGAAGCAGGAATGAAGAAAGATCCTGGTTTTAGTGTAGTGGAAGTAAATGGTCGATTGCATACTTTTCTGGTGGAAGACACTTGTCATCCACAGTATCAGAAGATTACGGGGTTTATGGAAGAGATGGAGCGTAAAATGAGAGCTGTAGGGTACTTGCCAAAGACAGAATTTGTGTTGCATGATGTTGAAGAGACGGTAAAAGAGAGAATGTTATATCACCACAGTGAGAGAATTGCTATTGCTTTCGGGATTTTGAACACTGGGGAAGGCACCAGATTGCTTGTCACAAAGAACCTTAGAGTCTGTGGAGATTGTCATGAAGCAATAAAGTTCATCTCTGTGATATCGGAGAGAGAGATAATTGTGAGAGACATGAAGCGGTTTCATCACTTCAAAAATGGAATGTGTTCGTGTGGTGACTACTGGTAAAACTAACAACTGAACTCCGAAGAGAATTGCAGGAGAACTAGAACTGAGACGAATTGATGTTTGACCTTGGTGCACATCTGCAAATACTATTGGCTGATTGTGTCTTGCTTGTTATGCAAACCAAGCAAGCGAAAGAATATACATGCTTGCTTGTGGTTGGAAGAAGGCCATGCTTCTTGGCTGTAAATGCTGCAAATTTGCACTGGAGTTGAATGGCTTCATATATTGAACATAACATGGAAATTGTGAGACAAGTCTTGTGCAGATGTAGTGTTTCGGTTTCAAACCAGTTTATCAACACGAACATGTTGAGAGGAGTCTCAACTCTTCAGTTTTTGGTGGCTGAACTCAAACAGTTCCTCCTTTAGCAACACCATTATACTATGTTGCCTGGAATATATGAATGAATCCAATCTGTACGAGGTTTATGCGAATCAATGACACTACTTCGACCAAAATGCTGGCATATGCTTATCCCCTTTTCATACAAGTTTAATAGAGCACAAAACCGAGAGCAATTTTCAATAATAGTAGAATTCAAGGAAACAACAAAGCCAACAAAATCACTTAAATTCTATGTCAATCATCAAAGCCATTCTATGACCTAATCCACGGCATAGATCTGCCCTATTCTGCTTACAGGGAATTAGGATCATCAATCCTCAACCTTCTACCAAAATCAATCTGATCGAGAACTAGATTCCTGAAACGAATTTCCGTTTATAGTAACAAGGATCGCTATTTTCTCACCTACTTGTATCCATGAGTTTGATTCTGGAGATTCTGGTTGTCTTCCAACAGCCGGTCATATTCTAGAAGCAGATCAGCAGCTTGTTTCTGAAGAGCAGCAACATGAGCTTCCGCAGTTTCAACTTTCTTGTCCTTTTCTACCGATTCTAGCTTCAACTTCTTCAAATTATCAGTCAAGCTAGATACCTCTTTCTGCAACTGTTTGACTTCTTTAGCAGCCTTTTCTTCCTTTTCCTTCAATTCCAACTTTAGTTTCTCAAGCTGCTCAGCTTCTTGTTTCGAAACTCCTGTATTGGTTCTCAATATGGTCAATTTCTCCATGTAGTGGTGCATCCGATCAATCAAAAACCCAAGGAAGAGAGTAAAACCTGCAGGAGTGTAAATATAATTGCCTTAGCTGCCAGTACATGGTTATGAGTCAAAATGGAGTAGCAACTCTTTTTTTTTTTTTTAATCAGCAAACTATTACAAACTATCAAGTAAATCAAAAATGCAGTAGCAACTCATAATAAGCATGTGTAACGTGCAACTCTCGTCAAATACTGCTATTTTTCAATTATTTCACACAAGCTCCTTTTAATTAAAAAGCACTACAAGTCCATTTTATTTCCGGAAGTTAGATGCTTTCAGTGCAGAATTTCTTTTGGATACCTGAAACAAGGGGGCTTAGAGGGACTGTACATCAAAAATAACAATTGCAGGTGTTTGAAAACAAACATACAGGGAATTGTACAATCAAAATAGATATAATTTTCATTGTACAGGGTTTATTTATTCTAGCATACCTTCTCTCAGGTAATTATGTTATCACAATTTATATTGTTCATAGAAAAATTAGGTAAACACTATAAATTAGGTGCTAAATGAATATGTTTGCCAAGCACCAAAAGATAAAACCATAGGCAACAACCCACTCGTAAATCTCCGTGAAATTGGCTTGCCATGTAAATTCAAACAAAAATCAGCTGTCAAACGCTCAATCGAAAGATTCAGACCTGGTTAGCGGAGATAACTAGCAGTCAGTCCATCACTTATCATATAGTACATGAAATGATGGAAGTGAAACACATACCATTATATTTCTATAATATTTAACCAACCGTCATTAAATCTACCAGGTTGTATAAGCCCGCCATATACCAAAAACAAGTACTTCTGAGTTTTGACTATATAATAAAGACTCTGGTGCAAAAAGTCCCAATGTTCAAATAAAAAATGAAGAGATTCACTTGAAAATCAAACTTAATTCAAAAATAGCTACTCAGAGATGGGAATGAGCTTAATAACTGGAGACCTGCCTAATATGTACTGGTATCAGCGAACAGCAAACCTTAATCGCTGAACATGCCTTAATTACATTGCACGGTTGTGCTATTACTACTCATATCATTTGCTTAACATCTGGCTCTTCACATCACTTACGGTCCATTTCAAGACTCAATCCTCTGATTTTGAACACGGACGGGCCAAGTCGATATGAATCATTACAATCACGAAACACCGGCTAAAACTCCTAGATATTCATAGGTTGCACATAAAACAGTCGAATACATTCTCTCTTTCAAACCAACCCTGCTTCCCCTTGTGTGACAATATGAACTCATCTTCAGAGTTTCAGAAAATAAACCAAATGCAGATAAGCATGAATTTATACAGGTACATCCACATGGCTTAAAAGATTAAATGAAAACAACTTCAATGACCATGACATATTCAAATGGATTCTCAATATCATCCTCAAGGAGCATTGGCATTTATGCAGCTAATAACAACGGTAGGACAGATATGCAACAAACACAAAATTAATATCCCCCACTCACAATTGAATATGATAGCAAGTGGAACTCAAATACTCGCAAGAAGTAACTAGCAACACAAGTAATGCAGTAAACACATCAATTTGAAATGTAATAACCAGCAAAGACGAAAAATGAACAATGAAGTGCAGCTCGATTGGTTAGATTAATATTCCCTCAAACAATTAGGTTGAGGTTCTAGTCACCTTTCTTTACCATTTCAAGAAAAACAATTATGAAAGTGAATTCAAAAAAGAAAGCATCCATGAAAAGGTGGAAAATCCATACCCATAAGAGTAGCCTCAAGCAAATTAGTCCTCCAAAGCACCTGATCCATGGGTGTCATTGTACCATGCTTGACACCTTTGTTCTGAATCTTGAGGATGCTAAATAAGTTGGATAACAAGATGACAAAGATAGTCCCAGCAATGGTTAAAACCGTAGCCCTTCTCATCTTGACTTGATCCACACCCTTCATCACCAATTCTCTTAATGGACCAATCTTCACCATTAGAAGGAATGCAACAAAACCCTCCAAGAACACAACCAGAAAGAACAAAGGAATCATCTTTGCAACAATCAACAGAACCCACTTACGGTGTTACTCAATTGACTTGTAAACTATGAAATTCATGAAAAATAACAAGTAAACCCCACACAGAAACTAGCAAGGAAGCAGAAAACAGAGAGGCTTAAAGAGAGAAAGGAGGATTCTTGAATCCACTTAATCCTTGTGAATGAGTAACTAAAAACACTTAAAAATTCTTGGAAAGAAAAAAGCCAGAACCCACATGGAAAAGCTAAAGCATTTGAGCAGAATGTGAGGGGTTAAGGCTCATAGATCTGTAAAACTCAGCTTCTACCCTGTAATGGACAAAACAAGATAACTTTTTGAGTGAAATCCTACTATTGCTTAAACGCTTTCCCACACTTTTTTATTTTCTTTTTTTCTTTTCTTTTCTTTTTCTTTCTTTATTTTTTAATTAGAGGTGTTAGTCTATGTTAAGTGGGCCTTTTAATTTTATTCGGACTATTCAGTTCACTTTAATTTTAATTATTTTCATTCCGGTTTAATTTAAGTCGATTCAGTTCAGTTCAGAGATTTTTCGGTAAATTGAACAAAGACTAAGTTCAGTACTTGTCCATTCATTTTAGTTCAGGTACATTCTTTTGAGTTTAGTTTAGATTGTTCACTTTAGATATTTCACACAAATTGAAAATAATTTTACTTTCTCATTATTAAGGCTCTGTTGTTTTCATCTCAGAATTTCTTAACTGAACTGAATTGAACTGAACTGAATTGAAATAAAGTGAAGTATATAAATTTGAACTATCGAATGCTGAACTGAACTGAACTGCACTTAAGTTAACTAATGTGAAGTATAAATTTGAGCTAACCAACACTTAACTGATCTGAACTAAACCGAAGTTAACTGAAGTGAAGTACAACTTTGACCTAATCAAAATTGAACTGAACTGAATGGAACTGAATTTAAGTTGAAAAGAACTAATTCCTTCATCCCGCCCGAAGCTTCCCATTTGACTTTTCAGTTAAAAATAAGGAAGTAGATAGTTTTGAATAAAATATTGATATTGAGTATGAAAAATAGATATATTTATTGGTAGTGTGTGTGTGTGTGTGTGTGAAAAGTTAGTAGAGTAGGAACTTTTGAATATATTTAAAAGTAGAAAGTGGAATGTCCAAAAATGTAATTGGTAAGCTTCAAATGGGATATCTAAAATGAAAAAATGGAAAGTTTCGGGCGAGACGGTGGAAGTAAGTCGAAAAGAACTAAGACGAACCCGGGTATTGGTTTGGGTAATGGTTAGGTACAGATGTTATTGGGTTCAGGTTCAGGTAATGGTTTAGGTGCATATGTTTTTGGGTTCAGGTCAGGTAGTTGGCTCAAGTTTTCTGGTGCTAGTTTAGGGAAATTAAAGTTTGGGTGCGGGGTTTTAGTCGAACCATGTGTTCTGTTGGTTTAGTTTCGGGTTGTGGCGCAGGTGTTGTTAGGTTTATGTCTGGTTCAGGTTTAGGTCTGGGGGTTGGCTTAAGCCTCGAGTGTTAGTTTAGGTAAAGTTGGTTTTAGAGGTCCAAATAGGTTGTGGTTGCTAATCTTGATATTGAGTCTCGATCAGGTCTGTTAATGTATTTGTTCCCGAGCATTTTTTATGCTCTTTTTAATTAATGAAAAAATTTACCCTCTCCAAAAAAAAACTAAGTTGAAAATAACCAAACCTAAATTAATAATATTTTCAATTTTTGGAAGAATTGATTTCACTTGTACCGTTTGAGGCCTCTCAAACAAAACAAAGCAAAACAGTTGAGAGCACGGAATTTTTTTGGGTCCATTAGTCCCAGTACAACATCATCCCATTGACTAGATTGAGAGTTTTAAAAAAAAAACACAACCATTATTTTTAGGTACGATTTGGGCCAGAATATGTCCATGTATATATAAAATACACCTAAATAGCACATTTTATGGGCCAAAAATATTGTAGCCGAGTGGTGGTTAGCTGAGACATTCCTGATCCGAGAGGTCATGGGTTCGATCCCCGCAATGGATGATTATTTCCCCGAAATGGGTGATATTTCCTTTGTATTTCATTAATTATTAGTTAGAAATGGGTGATATTTTCTTTATATTTCATTAATTATTAGTTAGAAATCCGTAGAACGATTGTACTTGTAATAGTATATATCTCAAAACAAAAAAAAATCATTCCTAAAACTCGTTATCATTACATGTAATTTGGCCCTATTTGTACTGATTTTCAACCAGTTGTAGTGTTGTACTGCATCATAATGGGAAAAAATACTGACCCAATCACCTGGAAGTAATTGATGTTCTATGGCAATGAAATTGATACTTTTTTTTCATCAGTTGCCACATCAGATAATTAATCTAACATACATTTGGTAATAGACACCAATTAATTTTGACAACTACTGAACACTACCTACTAATTTTTTTTTTTTTTTTTTAGGGTAAAACTTCAGTTTCATATCATAATAATCAAATCAAGTACCAGTTACAAAAGGTTGAGGGAAGGGCAAGATGTCCCGACCTTGACTGTCATACTCACAGTGTTTAGCTATTAGATGTGCTAACACATTACAATCTCTACTAACCAATGTAAACTGGACAGAATGCAAGGAGTTTTTCATCTCTTTAATCTCCAATGTTACTCCACCTGTGTCTGAGAAAGATGGAGCATCTTCTTTTAGAGCTAAGATTACTGAGCTGCAATCTCCTTCTATAATGATGCTACGCCACTGGTTTGTGATAGCTAACTTGACTGCCAAGCGCGCTGCAAGTGCTTCGGCCACCTCCGGTTTCTGCAGTTGTGGGATTCTTGCGCACTGCCAGGCAAGAATTGATCCAGCTGAGTCCCGTGCCACGGCTGCAATCTTTGCACATCTGTCATGTTTGGAAAGTCCCGCGTCGAAGTTAAGCTTGATATGTCCATCTGGTGGTCGGTTCCAGCATTTTTGAACACTAATCGGCTGCGGCTTTGGTCCCTTAAGTTGAGCCTGGGCCTCGGCATATCTGGCAACATAGCTGCGTGTAAAGGAAACAGCTTCGTCAGGGCTGGACTCACTGCTGCCATGAATTCTCTGATTTCTATTATTCCATATGGTCCAGCAACCACATATGAAGAGTCTGAAATCCTCTTCTGAGAGTTGCTTCCTAATATGCAAACACCAATCTTCAATTTCTGCACAGGAATTATAGATGACAATATGAGGCAAGTTAGATATAGCCCAGAACATCCTAGCATAGTGGCAATCTTTTAATACGTGGAGCACAGATTCATCAGTGGAGTCGCAGATATGGCACGATGAGTCCTGAACGACACAGCGACTATACAACTTGGTTAGGACAGGGAGAGCATTATGCATAAATCGCCAGCAAAAGATTTTGATTGTGCTAGGTAAGGCCAATTTCCAAACCCAATTCCAGTGAAGAGATTGTGGTGAGCTAGACTGCCCCAGTTGGCTTGAAAGGCTATTATCCCTGAGTGTCATATCCAGAAAATAAGCTGAGCGTACTGTATAGATTCCATGCCGTGAATAGTGCCATAAACGAGTATCTGGGACATGATTTCCAGTGATTGGAATTTGCATAATGGCAGTAACGTCATCCTCCCAAAAAATACTATGTAAAATTTGTTCATCCCAGCAGTTTAAATCCCTATTAATCAGGTTAGCAACTACTGTATCTCCTAGTTCATATAAATCGGGAGTGAATGGTGTGAAAGCACCATTGCGAGGAATCCAAGGATCATCCCAAATGCGTATACTATCCCCAGACCCAACACGCCATCGAATTCCTTTCTTAACTAGCTCAACTGCCCCACATAAACTACCTACTAATTTTGATTACTTCAAATTCTCCATTTTCATCAAATCCCTTTCTCTCTCATCACT
>JAYMSL010004895.1:0-10629 GCA_036897195.1 Plantago coronopus
ATATAGTATATCATAATTTGTTCGTCAAGATTTAGCATCAAGATGTATACAAACTGTAATGCAACTTCAGTCCCAAATTTATAAAACTCAACTTCTCAAATCACCATACACTTATTAGTTATTAGCACCATTAACAACTTCTACTACTTGATAGTGTGAAATGGTTCAAATACAACTAACTTTCATATCACCATCTCTAACGTGGACTAAACTTATTCTTGTTCATATTTTGTAGTATTGTGTATCATCCTCCTATCATTGGTAATTCAGTGGCACTTCTTGTCTGAGTTCTACACTCAACCGATGGATTAAAAAGGTCTTAAAACTACCAAATGGAAAGAACACGATTCATCTCATACATTTCATGATAAACATATGACAACTCAACTGGTGACAGAAAGTAGAAAGAAGAGTTAAGAAGCCCAAGTCAATCTAACAATTTATCAAACACCTTCTGTGCAGGTTTATAAACTTCATAATATAGAAATTCCCAATCTTAATACCAACCCTCAAATGAAAATACAAATTACACATGCAACTGGACTATTGTTCCCTTACCACCAAATGCGAGAACTATCGGATGTAAATATGTGTTTAAAACAAAATTAAAATCCGATGGAACGATTGATAAGTTTAAGGCATGTCTCATCGCCAAAGGTTATACACAACGTTTCGGTTTGGATTACACTGAGACATTTAGCCCCGTGACAAAGTTGAGGTCCGTCAAAGTTCTCCTCTCCATCGCGGCAAAACAGCACTGGTACCTCGAACAATTAGACGTACACAATGCGTTTTTAAACGGTGATCTCAATGAAGACATCTACATGACAATTCCTCAAAGGTCTCGTTATGCAGGGGGAATATCATGGCAACGAACAATACGCTTGCAAGTTACATAAGTCGCTATACGGGCTTAAACAAGCAAGTCGTGAATGGAACGAAACATTCACCTCATTTTTATATGAAATAGGGTTTACTCAATCAAAGAGCGAATATTCCCTATTCACTGAAAAGGAAAATGATCATGTAATCATTCTTCTTGTTTACGTAGATGATATTATTATAAGTGGAAAGCATCGTAAAGGAGTAGATTTTGTCAAACAACAATTAAAACAAAAGTTCAAAATAAGAGATCTTGGTGATTTGAAGTATTTCCTAGGTCTAGAAGTGGTTCGGAAATTATTGAGCAAGTAGGTTGACTAGCATGCAAGCCGGACATAAGTCCTTTAATACAAAATCACAAGATGGGAAAATATGAAGAGGGATCGAAAGAACAATTGCTAAATGATCCTACGCAATATCGGAATTTGTTTGAAAAACTTATCTATCTTACTATAACACGACCCGACATATCATATGCGGTGGGAATACTTAATCAATTTATGGAAAGACCAACAAGAAATCATATGAAGGCATTACTAAGAGTAATAAGATACCTCAAAAATGATATAGGAAATGGGTTACTACTCAATAGTGATCAAGACATGGAACTTCGAGTTTTTAGCGGTTCTGACTATGTGGGATGCCCGTTTACAAGGAAATCAATTTCGGGGTATTGTATTTTCTTTGGAAAATCCTGGATAAGTTGGAAATCGAAAAAGCAACAAATGGTAAGCCGATCATCCGCGAAAGCCGAATATATAGTAATGGCATATTATCTTGGCTCTTAGCTCTATTCAAAGACTTTGAAATAAAAATCAATCTTCCCGTTAAAATGTCATGCGGCAACCAATCGGCAATATTCTTGACAAAGAACCCCGTTTTTCACGAAAGAACAAAACATATTGAAGTCGATATTCATTTCATAAGGGATAAAGTGAATGAAGGAATCATAAAAACAGATTTCATTCCATCAAAATACCAACTAGCGGATATTTTCACAAAAACCGGCGTATCCGGAGACGATCTCAAAAGAATGGCAGTCAAGATGGGAGTTAAAAATATTTACACTCCCATCTTGAGGGGATGTTAAAATAAATAACACATTTGGGATGAATGTGCAAGAATCAATTTGTTATGAATCTAGCTAAAGAAAAGAAATTAAAAAAGGCAATAAACCAATGGAACACGCTAATATGGTACACGGGATCACAACTCACAGGCGGGAACCGGTCAAACCTCTGGAGCACATGAACCAGCAACAGAGAAACACACACACTGAGAATAACGGGCAAATTAGGGCTTATACACGAAGAAGACAAACCTGTACATATCAAGATGGATTGTAGAAATTGTTTGAAGCTTATGTATCTCTTGTATTCCCGCTTGTAACCTCCTGTGATATTCGTTAATTCGTGCCTCCATAGTTCCAGTATTCCCTATAAATAGGCGCTAGGTACCTCTACAGAAAACAAAGCAGTTCAATACACAACACATTCTGCTATCCTCTCTGTATTGTGTTATCTTGTGAAGAAAGTGATGGGTGATTGTGATTCTGGAACCTATCCTCTGAAGAGAGAACGTGCCGAGCGAACTTCGGAGGATGGGAAATTCGATCGGGGCATGTACAAGAAACGTCGTTGTAGTCCTGGAAGTTCTGGTGTGAAGAAAGAATTGGTTGAATATCATCATATTGGACCATTCGAGGCTGAGGATGCGGAATCCGTTGTAGATAAGTCTCGTGTGAAGAAAGGATTTCTGGGAAATTCGCCTGTGGAGATAATTTCAAGAAATGAGGAGGTGAAACCACTTTTGGGTAGCAGAAAGAAACTCGATTCTGGAAGTAGTTATCAAAACTCTAGTGGGAAGAGAGAAATTCTGGAAATTCCACCTGATGAAGCAAGTAAGGATAGAATTTCAAGGGATGAGGATGTGAAACAGCTTTTGGGTAACAGAAATAAACTTGGTTCTGCAGGTCGTAGTTCTGATCTGGGAAACTCAGGTGGAAAGAAGGAACTAGCTAAAGATTTCGGGCCTGTTGAAGCATATGTTCTGAGTAAGAGAACTCGTTTTGATCATGGTCCTCAACCACCGCCCGGGCTGAAGGAAGAGTACAAGGCTGTCATGGAGAAAATGGCTAATGGAAAGCAGCTGTCAGAAGGGAAGCTTGTCTATCAAACGAGACTGTATCCAACGGACTGTGATAACGGGCAGAGTCGCCTCTTAATCCCTAAGAAGCAGGTTGTTAGTAAGGACTTATTGACAGAGATAAAAAATGAATTTCTGCCGAAGCGTGATCGGGTTACAAATGAGGTGAATGGTAAAGAAGCAAGGTTTTTGTGCCCGAATTTGAAAGAGCGCGTGATACATTTTACAATGTGGGAGACGGAGGATAAGAAAAAAAAAAAGAAGAAGCGCGTGTCATATGTGCTGAACGGGAAGTGGTCTGAAATTAAGGATGAGAATGACCTCAAGGAAGGCATGGTTGTGCAGTTATGGACCTTCAGGATTGAGGATGAGTTGTGCTTTACTCTTGTAAAGGTGCCCGAAGAAGAAGAACCTGACACCAGTGGCACGGGGATTTGATGTTGAGTTGATGCTAAATCTCAATGTTGAGGGTTATGTACTTCTGTCATGTCACTACTCAGTACTTGCAGATTTTTGGCTATGTGTCTTTGCGTTCACGTTTGGAGTTTTACTCACGATGATAAGTGTTACTTACAGATTTTCCTAGGCCATTTGTTAATGGTGATGACTGATGAGTTACATGTCATACATTTTGAGGCTTCCTTATGTAGATCGAACATAAGTCATAAATGCACAATTTCCAGATTCAAGATTTGAGAATCTTCTCTGCATATTAATGTTTTGTATTAGTATCATAGCACCTTATGAAATTGTGGGAATTGAAAAGCATTCTGTTTTTGGATATTTTTGCTGGTTTTTCTCTGATTTTTTTTAAACTGGTTTTTCATCTGCTGAGTCAAGTGACTCAAGTTATTGAATAAAAGTTGCAAACCGTAATCTGTGAAGTTTGACATTATGTGATGTTAATGTTCATTTATCAATGTTATCATCCGTTCTGAAGCAACATGATCATCTGACTTGTTTTGTTTGTTTTCTCGTGGTTGCATGGCTTATCAGGTATTGTAAGACCTTGCCAAGATAGCTGCAGTATCCATAGGATTATTCATAACAGATTGAGATTCTTCTCTTAAGAAGATAAAGTAAATTCGGGTAATGTCTGAACAAGTGTTTGAGAATGAGATTGATTTATCTGCAATGATATTATAGTACTTATAGCTGAAATATTATGAGATTAGTATTGGAATCATTTCTACAGGTTTTTCTTGGATCGAGAGTACCAGCAACTGTTTCCATATGACCGACAGAGTCGACAGACAACCCTTGGCATTTTGGATATCTGAAACCTGCTAAGGATATCATGTTGTAGGATTGATTTACAGATGGAATCAAACAGTAAAACTTATAACAATTTATCTGCTACAAGGAAATAGATTCCGACAGGTATAAACAGCAAAACGTATGATAACAGATTTACAAATCTACGTATTAAATTTACAAAAATTCATTGCAACAGAACTGAAACTAATAAGGCAGGCCAACAGGTGTTTTGCCAGCTGCAGAAAGAAGATTTAGTATGGAAACTTAACGAATCAAGGCCTGGCCTCATTCGTAAAAGTGCACACCCTCCTTCCAGTAAAGACCTGATGACAGATATGCTTCCAAGAATGCAAAGGAGTACATCATTTTGTTAGCAACAACAAGCCATAATTTCTTTACTTATTGATTTTCATCACCAATCTAGCCTCAAAGGCATTACCATTCCTGTTAATCTCATCCCTCTTGCAACTGATACTATACTTCCAGTTTGGTAGCTTCTCACCCAACGGCATTTATAATAAGATTTTCATTCTGTGTCTGTAACTACTGTTCTTGAATGTCGTACTAGCTAGTCTTTCATGTTTTCTTGAATGCTATGTTCGCTCCTCTCTCTGCTGGATGCCCGCTCGTTTCATGATCTTGTTTTGTTTCTGATTGCTCTTTGTTGCAGGCCTGAAATCCAATTCAGGATATGGTTTTATGGATGATTCCAATTTGACAACAAAAATCCATTAATACCTAAAAAAAATCTTTGGATAAATCGAGTAACATATAAAGTTATGGTGGTTACTTGCTTGACATGGAAGACAACAACAGGGAAGATCATTTGAGAGATGCTAATGACATGGTGCAAATTCATGATAAATTGGTTTAATTGGATATAGGTATGGAGAGTGAGATAAGCACTTGAGCTGCATACATCTGAAAAAACTGTTCTGTAGCTTCATTTCAAGAATGTATGAATTTTGAGTGTGGCAAAATGAATTTCTGCTGCAGATGAAGAGTGGCTTGAAATCGAACGAGAACAAAACATAAAATGTGGACGCAGAGTGCAGATATCTATATTATTGCATGATAGACAATGTGTGAGACAAAACAACAAACAACTGTGTGAATAGTTGAGATTATCAGTTCTCAGCTGATCAACTCAATGTTGAGATGAACAAGTTGATTACCAACTATCCATCTAAAAAATAGCCAACAAATCGGTCAATGCTAGTCGAAAAACAATCAATGAACATGACAATCGTGAGGAAAAACTTAAGAAACTTCAGAGATTTCAGTCGTGAATCAATCCAAGCGTGAATAATGAAACGATCAGAAGCTCAGGTTCATGGAACCTGACTTTAATACCATAACAAAATCGCGCATAGTCGGAAGGATTGAAGAGAAATGGATCATAAACACAATCAATGAAGCTAAATGACAGAAAGGAAGAGCAAAACACATTTAGAAAAATCTATAATTATATTGATAAATGGTAAAACTGATTTTCCGTACATGAAACCACAACGCTGCAACATTACATCTCAACTAGATACAAACTACTCAACTAGATTACAGACTACTCTATACATCACCGGGAAGAAAAGACAAAGTTAGGGATTTCTCTGCGCTTCGCGTGATGAACACGAATCCACATTGAATGACTCAAGATAGAGTATGCATACACATCACGCTTGAAGTCATCAACCGTGGTCCTTATGTCAAACTTGTTGCCATCTTGAGGATTAACACCCTGTTTCCTTTGCAAACCCATAAAATAACTGCGGTGGAAGGGCTTGGCTTTATCAGAAAAATCCCCGGGGTAAGGATGACACTCAAGTACGCCATTGGTATCCCTCTCAATCTTCAATGTAAGCAATCGTATTCTGGACTCCACCCAACCTTTCCAATTCATCAATTCATCACAAGTCTCTGCCGCTATATCTATCTGTAGATAGTTTTTGTAGGCTTGGAAAAAAGCAGAGGGTTCGAAAAGTGTCTCCCAACTAACTTCCGTACTAGCTTCTATTGCCTCACATATTTGATGTCCCCTCTCAAACTCTTCCTTGATAACACGCAACGTGCTTGTTGACACGTTGTAGCTAGAGTTCATGCAGGGATATGCGGGAGTTATTATGGGCATCAAGTGTGACCTGTCCTTCGGATTTCTTCTAGGATCCCAAAAAGGAAGCCCCAGATCAGATGTTTCATGTATTGGACACAACATAACGGGATTTGGCCAGCGCCACAGATTGTAAACCTTGAAGAAACGCCAGACTAGCATGCTTGGCAGAGCATTAGGGTATAGCTGACAAATTCGGGCAACAAGCAATGCCCAATTAATACCACCAAGGAATCCGGTAACATTAGAATAAACTCCTCGCTTCTTCGCCCACAGCCTTAAACATCTCAGTGTAGTGCGAAAATTCTGAATATTTGGAACCAAACGTAGGAGTTGATCCGTCACTCTACAACCATTGAGACTACGAACAGTCTGTTCATCGACATCTTGGAGTATTGATTCCTGTGATAAATCCAGGTCTTCCGGTATAACCAAGAGGGAGACGTTTGCATAGAGCAAATCAATAGAAATACCACTGAACTTGAATTTCATCACTGGAACATGAGCGTCGGGTACAGAATGCAGGTCCTCTACCTCAGGCATCTCGGACAACATTCTGTGAAGTTGTCCGAAAAAATCCTCAACTCGTGTAGCATACTTTGGGCCAACGCATAATGTATCAATGTCAGCTCCAGGGCCATGTACACCAAGTCGGTAGGATCCGAAGGTGAAAATCTTAGCGTTTGCCTGGATGATAATGGACTCATTATAACCCTTAGCACGGGTAATGTTCTGCACCCAGGTTTTGACAATCTGGTCCAATCTGCCAAGAACTTGTTCTCTTCGAATCGATTCTTCACGACATTCGTATAATCCTGAATCTGCAAGAAACTTTTCCAACTCCTTAGTCTTGAAAACGTCGAATTCAGTAGGTAGGCTGGTTGAAATTGGCCGTGACAATCCAAGAATTGTTGGTGCAGCTGCTGAAGCCATATTACTCGATCAAAACTGATAAAACTGCAGGGTGTTTCTTGTTTTTCTTCTTGTTGTTGTTGTTTTGAGTGAATGAATGAAACAAAAGTTTGATAATTATCGAGTATATATAGAAGAAAACTTACTTGGAGCCAAAGGTATATTTCATATTTGGATTAGGAATACGAGTTAGAGTAGGAGAAATAATTAGTACTAATTAATTAAAATAGGAAAGTTACCAAATTAAACTCAAGTTACCAAATTAAACTAAATTTATAGACTGTTAGGATTTGGATTTCGATTAGGTCGGCTAGTTTAAATAATAAATAACTTACCAGATAACGAGTGGCTTAAGCGGAATTTGGCGGATCGATCTTCCCAGAACTTGATTCTTGAATCAATACCTTGGAACTGCATCTTTCTGGCAACCATCTGGATCATTTGGAAGTCCCGGAATGAAGCAGTCTTCCGTGGACATGCTTTCGCCGCCCAACAGTCTCTACAACAAATCAAACAACTCAGTCTCGACCTCCATAATACATTGGGGAAGAAGACAAAGAAACAACTTGCACAGCAATGGGAGAAGCCAAAGGAAAACTAGCACAAACTTAACACAGATGCAAGCCAAAATCAGAACACTCACAGCTGCACGATTGGGGGAATTCTGAGAAACTCATCGGGAGAGTGGAAAGGGGGATTTTCCATTGCTATTGAATTCGACACAATCAATGGGGCGGAGCTTCAAGCCTTCAAGCAGTTGAAAGGGGACTCGAAATAGCTTGGGAAATGCGGATTCCTAACCTACAAATCGAAACGGACGCGCAGCAAGTGATTCATATGCTCCTCGGAGAAGAAGAAGAAATACCGACTGAACTGCAACCGAGAATCGACCATTGCCGCCAGCTACTCCGACTTCCATGGAGGACGAAGATCCGGTGGATACCCAGATCGGCCAACGAGGCTGCCGACGTGCTCTCAAGGCCACTTCGTAGTGGAGCTCAGGGGATATTCAGTGAAATGGATAACCCTTTAGACTTAGCTACGGAGTAGTATTTTAAGTAAAGAGGCTCTACAGCCTTAGACTTTCTGTAATTTTGCAATTTTAATTATCTTCTTTACCTGCGTCAAAAAAAAAAAAAAATTATCTTCTTTACCAAAAAACATAAATTATTATATGGTACGATTCAAAAAAAACAAAGTATATATATATATATATATATTTCCTTAGTTAAACTTTCCGTATTTTCGAACCTCAAATAAGGTATGTTTCCTTCTATTAATTATTTCTTATCATACCGTTACTCTAACGTACACCCTTTTTAATTATAAACGAACTATGATAAATGTGATTCGTGATAAACCGTGAAGTGGTAAAAACGGCGGTGTAAACTTTATTTAGCTTGAAAGTGTCAAATACGCAAAATGCGTCAAACATCCATGACATGAAATTCGCTATCATAGTTCGTGAGAATGCGGAAGTTCTAAAATGCACATGACTTGCGCAACCCATGATTTAACAAGGTATCAAATAAAAGTACGATATTTTATTGAAAAGAAAAACAACAAGATGATAATTGGTCCCATGATCATTGTTCTTCAACGACAGTCCCCGCTCCAGGTAGCTTCAACTCATCACCTAAAAATGTTTAATAAAGGGGTTAGTCAAACCACCAACTAAGCAAGTTTCATGCAAGTGTCATGACCTAGTGGTTCTATCTTCGTGTCTTTGAACTTGTCTGAAATTCTTCGTTAATGCAATGCAGCTTATAACTAGACTTGACTCCACCCGAAAGGTAACTTGACATAAAACTTTACTTGACATGACTTAATCTTGACATGAATCTTGTCTTTTAGTTCGTGAGCTCACTTGGTGTCGTAGGTTCTACCTTCGCCCATGGTGACCATCTGGGACATAACATGACATGAATTACCGGTTGGAGTACGAGTACTCCTTCTGGCCGTGAATAACTTGAATACGTGACTTGGGGGCATAAAATTGCTAGGGTATCAGCTAGGAGGTCGTTACTTGGTTCATGATCTTAACTTAGCTCAGTACATTTTATTAGAGTGCTCTATTCTAAATGCATGAGTCCTAAGTGAATGCAATTACGCGAATAACAGAGCAGAACAGAGACAACATATATAAACTAAAATGACTTGTACTTAAGTTGGCCATTCTAACTACTTTAACACCAGAACCCAGAGGGGTGGTGCAGTGGTAAGGTGCAGGGTGTAATGGTGAGAGGCCCTGGGTTCGATTTCCGGAGGTGGAGATTTATTTGGTGATATAAGGTTGGTATTGGGGTTAGTGTAGGAGTATGAGTAGGATTAGAATAGATTTGCCTCTTTAAAAAAAAAAAACTACTTTAACACCAACAAAACAAAACATGGTAAGGGAGGGGAGAGAATGAGACTTCAGGAGATGGAAGGCGATGGATCTGTTTCAGAATCGGGTTCCCGGGACAGATAAAAAGTTAGCGAAAAGCACGTTTAAGTATAATACAGCTAGGGCTAAAACTCATGACAGGCAATGTTCCAGCATCAAACTAACTTTAATTTGGATAATAAAATATATGAATCTAAACTACTAAACTTATACGAGTACTATAAATTTCAACTTAATAAATATAAATATGAACTTGAACGGAATTTGACTCGAATGGAAAATAACCAAAGTTGTTTCACCTAGAGTATCCAAGTACATTTGTTGTGTTGTTGGCTTGACCAGATCTGGTCCTCCATTTGATAGTAGTGCTGGTCAACAATGGACCAAATCTTGTACTTTTGATATTCTAGTAGTACTGTTCAGTTGAAACGGATCCCATATACTTACAAAAGCTATCATCTTCTTTCAGAACTATTACTTACACAGTTAGAGCTTGTTTGGTATCAAAATGGCAACAATTGGTGGAAATGGCCATATATCCTGTTCATTAGCATGAACAGTTGGAAGTGGCAAATGTTTATTGGCAAGTTAAAAAATGTTTAATTTATAAATTGATTTGGGCATACTATTAATCTGAGGTGGATTGTAAGATTTGGGCATGAGAGTTCAAGAACCCATTTTTTTTGGTCCTTAGATTGCCAGTTTTTGTCTGCCATGTCACAGCAATGGATCAATGGGAAAGCTGCCCGAAAATGTTGGACCGGTCAGTGGCATTTTATGCTTATTAATATTTAGGATCAATTACATCTGGGTACCCTCAAGGATACGTGGTTCTCATCCCCATCCCTCTTAGTTAAACAATTACGTTTGGGTCCAAACTGCTTAAATTTTATTAACCAACTTATTTCATCTTTTGCATCCAAACATGCCCTTAAGTAAA
>JAYMSL010004896.1:0-10629 GCA_036897195.1 Plantago coronopus
AAGAGAGAGAGATAGAGAGAACACACTTCGTTGTTAGACGTTTGCGTTCTGCTGGAGCCTCATTGTAGCTTCGTTTACTGAAGGGAGTAAACCGAGAATAATAAAGTGAAGCGGGATACAAGCTCTCTTCATTTGGCTGAATAGCATAGCTGTTGCCGAGAAAGAAAGAATTTAGGATCTCAGACTACCCAAAACACAACAAGCTACTTGGCATAGTTAATAAGAACAATAGAGTTTGTCAACAATGTTAGATTGCAGTTAATAACATAAAGAAGTTTACTATAATTTGGTCATGATAAGGATAAAAAAAGCTGCACGCACATACCTACCAAAACTAAAACTAAAAGCTCCTAAAATGAAAACTAACTCCACATCAGATACTCCAGAGGCAGACTACTTTCACCGTCAAATAGCAAAGTCCTAAGAGATTTTAAAATTTATATGCAGATCAATGACTCCACATGGTATTTATATCTGTGCCTTTAAACTTAAGAGGTGAAGAGCACAAAAGTGATGTTTGACACGAAAAATAATAAACTAAACCTACAATTATATCTGAATAAGCAAGCAATAGATTAATATACATGAGAATTTTTAACTGAACAAAAACACTAGGTTTTTAACCTGAACTCTAGTGACATAATCTTCACATCAAATTCTCGCCAACTATACTGACTAGTTCCTCTGCCAAGATGGCAACATGGGGCATTCTAAATGGCTTTGATCAAATATCAAAATGTATCACTTTACCTAGTTTCAGAGGCATACAAATCACAGTCCTTGTCCTGTTCGTGAATACCATCAGCATATGCAACCCCAGTGCCATACAGCAGATTTGCTGAAAAAGGTCCAGAAAATATGAAAATTAAAGAATGTCAATCAAAGTGAATCATGAAGACTGTTCACCCCCATCCAAAATCTATCCTACTGGTAAAGTAATCAAACAGAAGCAGATATAATTGGCTCAAGATCCCACAAGATCTGTCAATTGGATGGCTAATGAATCCTATTGACTAAACATTTATATTCACAATAATAACTAGAGATTTCAAAACAAACTGAAAAACATTTGCCTACCAGACAACAATTAAAGAAAATGAAGAAGAGGTCTATTTGGACAAACCAATCTAGCACTCCCTCCAAAATAGGCTTGCGGAGAGTCAGTTTAGAAGAACTATGAGCACTTTCCAAACCATCAGAGTCATATTAAAAAATAAAGGGCAAAGGAACTTGAAGGCGTACCTTTCCAGGCCTGTAAATTCTCCTCATTGACAGAAGAACCAGCTGCACCTCTTAGCACATCTTCTACAGTGCTCATAGTAGCAGTTTTCAGTACTGCAATTATACTATATATAGGTTTCCCGTTCTCCAAATATATATGACTATTAGGATGCCTAGTCTTACTACCAGCATGAAGTTCAAACTCATAGGCACTGAGCACCTGCGAACACAATTCATAAAGAGGTCAGACATAAATAAAAAATTAGATTTATTTAGACATTATAACATTTTCATGAAACTCGCCTTCGAGAAATTGCAGGCATGACAACCACATACATATCCGCCATTGTTTATAATTCCTGGGATCTCGTTCTGGCAACCATCACAAAGAAACTAAATTAAGGATCAAATCCAGGACCAAGATAATTGTTGAGATAACAAATTGATGAGCAAGAATAAAATCATAAGTTACCTGCCCTGATATTGATATATATTTCACCCTAGCCCCGTCCAAAACTCTAGTGGACAGGAGTTTTTTAACATTAGTAGGATAGTCATCCGGAAGTATCTTTTTAGACATCTTAAGTTCCCTGTTTCGGGAACGCGACAAGTCACTCCCACCTACACCAGAATTCATTTCGGCATTTTCATAGAGATCTCTGTCATGATTGTAGAATCCATTACTGGTCAGAGGATAAGAATCAGATACAGATATAGGGTTGTCATAATACTCATCATCAATACAATCGGCTGCAGCTTTATTGCTACTGCAATCTTCCTTCAGTTTACTAAACTTGAAAGTGATCTTCCTAACACCAGTTGTGCTAATATGCTTTGGGATTTCAAGCACAACACAGGACTTGGGGCTTGGTTCGATTTTGTGATCTTCATGGTGCTCTTCCTCACACAGACTTCCTCCAGAATTTGATGCTTGACAATAAGCGGACGTAATCTCTCCACATACACTATGATCAGCTCCAAGCACATCAGCTACTTGGCTACTGATAGTCAGAGTCGAAGTCATCTGCTTGGGGGACAGGTTTGGATTTAAAACTTCAGAATGTATATCATCATTAGAGGCTTCTTTGGCTTTATTCCCAGGGTAAGGCTCCAAACAAAGGTCATTTGCTGCTGCTTTCACTTCATCGCCACACGTTAACAGTTCTGTTTTACAATTTTCCGTAGCGTCCAGCTTCTGATTCTCTTCAAAGGGACTGAATTCACTATAAATTGTCACTTCCTTAAGTGCTGATTCTTCATCCCCTCGTTCCACTTCAAAATCATTCAGCGTTTCCTTCCGAATAGATTCTTGGGGACCTTGTTTTGGCAAATATTCAGAGCGTGGTTCTAAATCATCACTGCCCACAATATCCACATCTACATGGTCCTCCAACATAGGAAGCAATCCAGTATTCAAAACTTCGCCATACATGCTATGAGCGGAACCGTCCAATTGCATGTTATCCGCCACAACTCCAGCTTCTGGCCTTTCAGCACATATCCTAAACCCAGAGTCTGTCTTCTCAACTGTGTCGCAGGCTTCCTTCATTTCCTGCTTCATGCATATCCCAACAGCCTCGTCAATTTCCCGCCCTGGTGACAGACCACACGTAGATTCAACTCTTAGCTGACTCTCCTTCTCCAACACATTCTCATGAGGCGCAACCACACAAACTTCAACCTCACCCATTCAAAAAGACGAAAGCACACTGAACTGCCACTATCTCCCTATGCGTCCCTATACCACACTGCATAACACTAAATTAAGTAACTGAAAAGCCAAATAGCATCCAATTCAAATTCTACAATATCAATTCCAATCGGCCAAATCATAATGCAAGGAAAAATGAAACTGATTCAATCCACTATCCAACTTCCGGAATTATAACAACTAGCAGCCTAATATAATTTCAACGAAGTGAAGTACATTTATCACTTTGAACCAACCTTTTCGCAATCCAACAATCCAGGAATCGAAATGAAACACTGAAACAAAAAGCTACAACAGATCTGTGAACAAAATATCAACGAAAATAGCCGTCCATCTCCAATGAAATCGAGAAGCATGCAGAACGAAATGAAAAAGAGATCTGAGATTGAGTCAGAAAGGTGAAAAAAGGAGAAGAAACTAGGGTTTTGAGCGGCAAAAAGGAAATGAAATCGAAACAGAAAACAGTATTCGCGGCATACGAGTACTAGCAGTAGAAGTAGAAATATTGTTCTTTTTCTTGTGTCTTAAGTCTGTCTGATGAGTTGTTTTTTCAGATTTGGGAAAAATAGAAGTTGGAAGGATTGAGGATAGATAGAGGGGCAAAATGTGGATAGAGGTGAAATGATGGGTCAGAAGACGAAATAAAACGTTGGACTATTATGATTTCTGTGGGTCCCAGTCCAGGTTTCCTCTGTTTTTATGCCACGTGGTAGGTGACTTGCCCAAGATCTGTTCTAGAGAGTTGTGCAGCAGTACGAATTTACCGTTTTGACCTCGGGTTCTAGCTTCGGCTGGAGTCTTGGAGACGTGTCTCTTGTTAAGGAAATAAATTAATAAATGGAAGTCACGACATCCGCCAGTTCTCTAGTAGGCAGGCCCACACAGATGAGTTATGCCCGCGTCAGCGTACACCTACTTGTCGTATTTGTGAATGATTAACAACATTTTTTCTTATTGAAACTTCAATTCACGGCGGAGTTTTAGCCCATCTAAGTTGGGCAAATTACTGTAGTTATTAGTTTATTAGCATCGATATTCAATTGATAAATTCATAGTTCTGGTTAACGTCTCAAATTTTAAATGACAAACTCGTTGTAACGTATGAACCTTAAAATTCAGTGAATCTAAATTTGAAAAACTCAGTTCATGAACGTTAATAACAGCGCTAGATTCAACGAACTTAAGTTATAGTAAGAACTTAAATTGTGATACAAAGTTTTGAGCGTTAAAAGTCTAGAATGAATTTTTTTTTATAGAAGTAATTCAAGAACATGTAAATATACAGCGGAATTTTGAATCGTTTCGAACATGTTCTAGTTCATCATCTGAAAAGTGTGGAAATCATGACATGACTTGAATTATAATGGTAATGATCACGTCTCTGGCTACACCCGTCACTCCAGTTAGCTCATTTTCACACCTAAAAATATTCAGTAATGAATGAGTTATTCAAGCCACCGACTAAACAAACTTACATGCATGTGTGTCATGAACTACAGTTCTAGTATCTTTGTATCTTTTGTATATATCTTGAATTTTTTGTTTAATGCAATACAACTCAACTGACTCGATTCTAACCGAAACTTGACTTTGAACGTTTTGAACTTGAAACATTCTTAATTTGACTTGAAGTTGCTCTTAAATACCTTTTACATTATCGCGAGCTCACCTGGCATCGCCGGTTCCAACCTTCTTCCATGTTGCCGGCTTCAGGTCACTTTCGTTCTCATATCCGTTGACATGCATAAACTGCCGGCCTCAAGTCACTTTCATTCCCCTCCGACCTCGAGCACTTTCGTTCCCCTATCCGTTGAACATGAACTTGTTGTCTATGACTATGAGCCACAAATTAAATGGCAAAGATAGTCGCCAATGACTCCTCCTTAAAATTATTACTTGTCTTGAGTTTAACTTTGTATCTCAACTTAGAGTGCATCAGCATGCATGGTCATAAACTCTATACAAATACATGTATGAGCTAAATTGCATTCCAACATCATCTCATACTCCATACAATATACAAGGACAAGGTTACGCATACGTAAATATAATGAACATCCGGGTATATACAACTTTTAGCCACATATATCATCAAATTAGACAACAATTTCACAATTCTAAGAAAGCGGAGAAATGCAGTAACAACAACAAATGGCAGCACAACCCTCACAAATAAGCACAATAACATGCGATTACTACACACCACATGGCAATTACAAGTTATAAAATAGATAATTCAAGAATCATACGAGCAACAAGTGAGCAACGTGATGTCATGACAATTGACATGTAAGAATATCTAATGGCCAATATGACAAAGTGTACGAAACTCTTATATGCATACATGATACAACTAAAAGTTAGTTGAAAATCTCATTTGTAGATAAACACCTTCATGTAGAAAGGTGATAACAAGAGAGAAACAGCAACTACCCTCACAAATCATATGATGTATATAGAACAGATCAATTGGTACCAGAAGCAATGAAGTTTACAAATTTAATTGTTTGGGCCTGGTCCAATAGCTTTGTCTAAATTCTAATTATCCACAATCGTGATCCTGTCCAAGTGAAGGTAAAGGTACCTAGAGACACAATCCACACTCATCCAACCGTTTCTCCTCTGCCAAATTTGTTCTCTTCGCCTCATTTCTATCTCTAACCTATAAAGTAATAAACCCCACGAGCATTCACATCAATTCACCTAAAATCGATTTTATGCCTAAATATTGACAAAAAATCGTAAAAAAGTGAAAAAATGTCATGCAGCAGTTTCCCTAAATTTGATGGACCCGCTGAAAAATTTTAGGGAATTCTTTTCACATGTCAAGATTTAAGAATCCCCTAAAAAATTTCCAGTACACTTTTTCTAAACCGGTTTATCATTTTTGAATTTTATATATAAAATAGGGAATCTGATTTTATTTCATTACTGAATACGTACGGAAAATTATATAGGGAGAGAGTTAGGGGAAGTTTTAGGTGATATTTTATATGGAAACTGATGTGAATGCTCTAAAAGGATATATTCGGGAAAAAAAGGAATATATTTGCGAAAATGTAAATACAAATAAAAGTACACAAAGTATGTGATAGACAATCTACGATTAGGGACAAACGTGAAATTGAAGTTATTGGGAAGGGTCAAAACTTTAAAATATTGTGTATATTACATACAACTTTTTTTTATCAAAATGGGTGAGGCGGACAGTCCCATATATATACCTCGCTCCCACTATAAGTCCTTTCATTTATAATTATATAGGGTGGTGTATAGCGTATACTTTTTTTAAACGTCAAAATTTTATTAAACTCCGAAAGAAGCGAAGAGTGCAAATGGTTTTCACTCAAATTACAGATTTGAGAAACACAACCAGAACCTAGAGACTCAAGCAAAAACATCCATACAATACCCTCGACCTTCAACAATACTACACTCATTTGTCCCAAAAAGATTCGTCTGGATCTGTCCTCCTAAAAACCTATACAGAGAAAATTACAAGAGATAACCACGAATAGGAAAAAAGAGTACAACATTCAGACGAAGACAATCGTAACCGAACACACTAAACCCCAATGATAGATATGAGCATCAGTTGCTTGACATCTTCTGTCCTCCTAAAAACCTATACTGAGAAAATTACAAGAGATAACCACAGATAGGGAAAAAGATTACAACATTCAGACGAATACAATCGTACTGGACACACTAAGTGAGTGTTTGCCATTGCTTTTCGGAATTGCTTTTAACCTGCTTTTGATTAAAGTGGTATAGAAGTGATTTTGATAAAAAGTTGTAGGTGTTTGCTAATTAGGAAAAAAAACAGTCTGGAGTGCTTTAAGCAGGAAAAAGCAAATCTTGGGCTGCTTCTAAAAAGCAGCGGTTACCTGCTTTTTTTTAGAGAAGCAGAAGCAGAAGTTGTGAAATAAAACACTACAATTGTACTTTTTTTTTCCAGAAGCAGAGAAATACTTTTCTTAAGCAATGGCAAACACTACCTAACCCCAACCCCAATGATAGATATGAGCATAAGTCGCTTGACATCTTCATTCCCCGAAACAAAATACTACTAGTAGGTTATATGGAACCAAAATTCCAATAATTTTGTAAGATGGTAAAACCAAACTTTGCACTGGGAAAATCCGATTCACGCATAAGTATCTTTTTGTTGGTTTTGAGTTTTGAATATTAGATTAGATAGAGAGATGTGTTAATGACATGGATAGTAATTAATGTCGAGAAATGGAAGGCCTGCACATGCAAATATGCAATTCCCACGACTACACATTATAATTATTCTCATGAATCATCATGATCTTATCCTAAGTCTAGATCAACTTAAATACCACTCGTTGAATATATACTTGGGTTATTAAGTTACATGAATACGTTATCATAGTCCATAGATAGTTCATAGTCGTGCATTTATCAATCTTCATGTGACAATTTCGTTTAACCGTGCAAGGACTAAAGCTTTTTTTTTTTTTTTGAAAACGACAAAATATTATTAAAACCAAAGCTCCTTCATGATCTTTTTTTTTTAATTGGGAACCCGCAGCCACTACCTCTTAGGTTGTGCACTGGGTAAACCCAATTAGCTTACGCAATAGCCTGCAAACTACGTGAACCAAGTTAACCGCACAAGTGGGACAGGCTCTGGCCCAGGATGGCATAATCACAGAAAATTCTCCTCCCGTGAGATTCGAACCTGTGACCAAGAGGATAATTCACCTCTCTTTAACCAACTGAGCCAACCCTTGCGGGCGACGAACCATTATTTGACTTTTTGTAAAAAGCCCATAACTTTTGGGAAAAAATCAAACTAGTCTATACATGTTTTATTGGACTTAAAACATCCAACAACTTATTTCTCATATAAAAGATGAACTAATACTATAACAAACAATTAAAAATCAGAAATTTACAAAATTTGATAATCATGTCTTCACAATCGGGTTTATTCACAATGAACACGAATATGAAGAGGTAAAATTTCGTTAAATATACTATAATACTATATATATAATAAAAAAAAATTACAAATATAAAACAGGGAGGCTGCTGCCTCCCTTTTTTTATTTTTTAAATTTTTTTTTAATTTTTTATTGTTTTATTGTTAATATAATATAATATTTTCAATTGTTTAAATTTAAATTATAGATTCGTTCTAATATTATCTATTTTATATCCAACGTATTTCTTTCGTAGATACAGATGAAAATTGTACACCATTTAACATTTCTGAAATTCTATTAGTCCATTTTCTTGGATTCTCATGTCTTCAGTTTTTGTTTTCAATCTCATTGTCATTCATCAAGGTTGGACTAATGCACACTTTGATACGTACCAATGGGTACCGCGACACGGTTAAAATCTCATATTTAATCTAAGTTACAATTCTTTAAGAAATGACCAATATACCATACTTATGATATATGTTCGGCAAGAACTCATACATAAATATAATAATGATCGACACACCATTGACACATTTAATAAGTAAAGCACGCTTAACATATTTCCTCATGCCTGTTTTAACCCGGATACACAAAACTATAACCATGAGAGTGAAGTTTAGTTGGCCTCTAGAAATAGGGGTATTAACGAATTAAGTTGATCGTGAAATGTTCACGGAAAGCTCAGCCAAAGCTCAAATCAAGCACGAGAACGCGAGAACATTTTCGAATATGAATCAATCACCCTACTAATATGATCGAAACTCGCGATTTATAATTAATATAATGTTTGAACATTTGTGACTGGTCTAGTACTCTTGAATATTAACATGACTTTTGGAAATTATGAGTTTATTAGCGGGTTGTATTTAATTATTGCATAATTACAAAACTTATTTTTAACAAATAAGTTTATTTTCAAGTTTAATGAGCCGAGTGATCATGAGCAAAAATGAATCGAGCTGCATCAATCATAATGAGTACTTGAGCGTCTTTCGAGCAGCTAGCAATCAACTCAAATCTGAGGAGCAGATACTCAATGAGTACGAGCTGATCACGAGCATACCTAACTATCATTGATCCATCAAGTCAAAGTTTTGCTCTGCTCGACTAATTTACACCCCCACTAACAAGTCTTAATGCATGTAATCAAGAGATTCATTTGTATGTTGTATTGCAGAATGAAATGAATTTCTCTGCAAGTTGTTTTACGATGAATTCAAGAGAGTGACACTCGAGAACTGCTACACCAACTTGCTACACCAACTTATAAGTGTTTGAGTAATTAATTGTCGGCTTAAAATTAAATTATTTTAAATTATCAAAACCACATTCATCGCGCATCATCAGTTGATCTTAAGTCATCAACTAAAATCCGTGACTCTTGGCCAAAGAGCAAACCAATCCTTGAACCTTTTAGACTTTGCTGCAACACCACAAAACTTCGTTCGCATCTATTTGATTATACCGCCGTCAATTTTACAATATAATTTTACTTAAATTTGATGGATTAGACTTAGTGTCGTCATTTTAGTTCGCGCACTACACGTCCATGAACCATAATGGTACCCAGTGGCGGATCCAAGCCGGGTCGAGGCGGGTCGTTCGACCCAGCTGGACTCGCCCTTGCCTTTATAGTATTAGTCGTAGAAAATTTAAACGTATGAATGTATAATTAAATAGTCAATTCTTGTAACAAACTGCTCTGTAGCGCAGTGGAGAAACTGGCTAAAAATGCCTCGGAGGTCCTGAGTTCAATCCTCAAGTCTTGTTTTATTTATAGTTTTTTGTCCTGCTTAAAAAAAATTCTTCCAAAAGAAGGCTTTTTGTTTCTGCTGTTACTCCTGCTTAAAAAAAAGCTTCTTGTTTCTTCCAAAAGAAGGCTTTTTGTTTCTGCTTAAAAAAAGCTTTTTTTTTCTCTCAAAATATTAAGCCTCTAATATCGTCTCAAAATATTACTTCTCCATTCCCTCATATTGAATATTGTCTTACATTCATAATTATTAATAATATAATAAAAAGAGATAACTAGATAATATGTTTCTTCTTAAACTGAAAATATAATTAATTTCTAATATAACTAATGCTAAGCAAAATAATAGACTTTTATTAATTTATGAGCTAAAATATATATGATACGACTACTATACTCGAGAAAATAATGTATTGCTTGTATAAATTATGAATTAAAATATATTTATGACACGACTATTATACTCTAGAAAAAATTTTAATGCCTGTGTAACTTCGACCCCCCTGACATATTGTCCTGGATTCGCCAATGATGATACCTATTTTGTAATTTCTTCTACGTATGTTCGAATCCATGATACTATTTGCAATTTGTTTGCATGTCTTGAGTGAGTACAGCTGTTGTTTATGTTGAAATTTTAGCTAACTAAGAGTGGTTTGTCCATGACTATGTACCTCAACAAAAAGGAGCCCCACGCGTCGGAAATGAAGTTTTCTCGAACGTGTATTATCTACTAGATTAGTAGAAGACACTTGAGTAAGAATTACTAAGTGAGTGTTTGCTATTGCTTTTCAAAATTGATTTTAACCTGCTTTTGCTTAAAGTGGTATAGAAGTGCTTTTGATAAAAAGCGGTAGGTGTTTGCTAATTAGGAAAAAACAGCAGCCTGAAGTGCTTTAAGCAGGAAAAAGCAAGTCTTGGGCTGCTTCTAAAAAGCAGCGGTTACCTGCTTTTTTTTAGAGAAGCAAAAGCAGAAGTTGTGAAATAAA
>JAYMSL010004897.1:0-10628 GCA_036897195.1 Plantago coronopus
AGTGAACCGTTAGGTATTGAGGGAGTAGCAAAAAGAACAGAAACTTGATCTTAACGCAATATAGCATGGGGAGACAATCATATTAGTAAAATTATGATCATGACTGCCGCGGTTACAATGTTTTGGGATTCTGTGAAATTCTTTTGAGATGTGTGTTTTCAGTTTTTACCTGCACATTCACCTAGTTTTGTTTCATGGTTCTATCAAAGTCACAAAAGCTATGGACCAGGCACACCATGACTTATATTTCTTCATCTTTTTGCATGCTTAGCCTGTTTGTGTTATTAGTATTAGTGTGAATATATTCCTCCGTCGATGCAAAAGTTTTTTGGGTATGCTTGTATGTAGAATGCTTGAGTTTCGTTGTTCAACAATTTTTTTTTTTAATTCGCCTGCCAGATCTCTTCAAGGAGAGCTTGCAGAGACCGTATGCGGTTCACCATTGTACATGGCTCCAGAAATAATGCAGGGCCACAAGTATGATGCTAAGGTGAGAATTACGGGTTCCTTAATCAGCCTGCAACCCAGACACTAATTCTTATTAACCCAACAACGCAGGCAGATCTATGGAGTGTTGGTGCTATCTTGTTTCAGCTTGTCACTGGGAAAACTCCATATACGGGGAACAACCAGATACAGGTATTATCCTTTTAATCTCTTTTGCTACTATAATGCACATGTCTGGTTTTTGATCTGCGGCTTGCAACTGAACTATTTCCTTCTTGTAATCTTTCTCTTGACTTCACACTAGCTGCTTCAAAACATCATAAGGGCAACAGAGTTGCAATTTCCACCAGAGGCAAAAGGTCTAAGTCCACACTGTATAGATTTGTGTAGAAAGCTGCTCAGACGTAATCCAGGTAATCCACTTGTATTGAATGGAGCATATTGCAGGTCAAGTGAATTTTTTGTGTCACGTCTAGCCTCAGTAGAATTTCCACCACCTATTAATATCAGAATTATGTTTCTCATGATCTCTAACCTTGCATGGTTATGCCCAATTTGAATCCCTCACAGTTTATGATTTTCAATATCTTCTTCTGAATAAATTTTTGTTTCCATGATATTCTTGTTTGAACAGTTGAACGGTTGACATTTGAAGAGTTCTATAATCACCCATATTTTTCTCAAAACCAGCCTAATGAACCGTTCAGGTAAATGAGGATTACATGTTGTAGTTTCTTCAGAACAAATGTTCTTTCCCTTAAAAACTGGTCTTTTCTGTGCACAGCAGGCACATGCAACCGACATATGGGTTTTCCCCTCCTGAGAGGAATACAGAAGAAAGTTCACAAGAAGATTGCTTGCCATTTATTCTTGATGACGATTCCAGCGGCCCTGATGGCAGTCCATCATGTTGTGGGAGGTCCCCCAAGAAGCCCTTGGCTGGATTTTCTTTTGATTCTAAGTCTGGTCGGATGGATTCTAACCTTGCAATCCGAACAGATCCTTCCAAGTACTCTAGCAAAATAGAAATCATTGGATTTAATCTTGGTAACCGCCGGCTTTCAGAAGGATCAGTAGATACAAGAAAAGGTATTGGATTACTGTAAAGTGTAAACTCACTCAATATGCTACTGTCTACTTGGAGATTAAGTTGTCATTGTTCTAATTATTCTTATTTACTTGAATAATAGTTGCCGACTCTCTTGAGTCAATCGACCAGGATTATGTAATGGTCTCAGGTCCAAAGATTGACATGTCATCTTCAGCACGTGCTTCGAGACCAACACATTCTTCCTTTAAAGCTGGCAGTCCACCTGTTGATTCTGTACGTATGAGCCCCACACCAACTGATCCAGTTCCTATCATTGGTGGAGCAACTGATAGAGTTGGTTACAATGAGAGTCTAGAAAGTAGGATGTCTGCTCCTGGTACTTCTCAAGGATCAATGGATGCAATTGATACTTCTGAGAATCCATCAAGTGACTTCATGACGCGGATAAAGTCATTGCGACGTTGTGCATTGGCAGTCACTGAATTAGTAAATGACAAGGTGACTTCCTTAATTGTGTTGTGCATATGTCTCTCTGGCTTTTTATATTGTACACTTGTAGTTATGACTATATGTGATCTGTGGATTTTATATTGTATTCTTGTAAATGGTATTAAATGTTGCCTTCATTAGGTTGAGGGAGGCAAACAACTAGAAGCCTTGTCTGTTCAGCTTGTAATTCTTGCTATCTGGAAGCAAGCATTACAGATATGTCATACTCAGGCAGCATCACTTATTGAAGGAAGCCCGGGCCAAGAGACAAGATTGAGAGAAGCCTCCAAGGTCCAGCACAGTCGGGATATTCAAGATTCCCTTGACTTCACTAAACCTCAGGGGATACAAGAGGTATCTTCAGAGGTAGAGAGATCATTTCTTCATGAAGTCGAAAATGCTGAAGGACTAGTCAAAGGAGTAGAGTCTGGTATGCATTTGACATCTTGTTGTACTGTTATTAATAGTTAGAGGTTCTTTGATTGATCAAGAATGCTCCACTTACTGTATCTATATCCACACTGTAATGAAATATGCTCACATGCTGTTCGACATTAAATCTTTAAAGTAGTTCTCTTCAATTTCAGGTAATGCAGAGATGCCAGATGCAATGGAATTGATATATCAGTCTGCTCTTGCTTGGGGCAGATCTGGGGCAGTAAGTATATATGTCTTTGTTTCTTATTTCTTTAAACTGTCTAAGCTTCATAGTTTCATACAACACGAATTCTTAAAAGGCATGGATGCTGTAAGCTTTAACTTCACTGTGGCATTGATTACCAGACATTAATCCGTTCCCAGCGGGAAATAAGCCCACTAGTTCATGAAATCATAACACAACTCAGGAATAATGATCTTTTAGGGGAAAACGCTTTGGTTATCAATGTAGAATCCTTGATGTTTTCAATAGGAAATTTTCATTTCTCATTAAAACGGATCTTTTTCCTGCATAGTTACATCAACACCACATTAATTGATGTCATCCATTACTTCTGCTTGCAGTTTGAAGTAGATAGTGTACTAAAATGAAAGTGTTTGCAACATTAACTGCAATCGGGTTTTCTTTGACCCTTTTAGGTGTTCATTAAGATAATCACCTCTTGTTTGTACTAGACTCCTATATTTCATTAAGAAATATTCCTCACTATAGTACCTTTAAATGTTATGAGACGTGGCAAAGAAAACTGAGTGTTGATTACTGTTGCATGAACATCTAGCACGTCGAAAGAAGTTCACTAACTGTGGTCTTTTATATGCTCGCAGGTAGATGAATATATGGGTAATATTGAAAACGCTGTGGTTTTCTATTCAAAAGCAGTGCGCTTGTTAGAGTTCCTTCTCGTGGAAGCGCCCTGTCTCATTCTGAATCCTCCATTCTCCCTGACAAATTCAGACCGATATCGTATTCAGAAATATATCAATGTGCTGAACAACAGGCAAACCATTTCACAGTCACAAAGGATGGCACTTTTTAAAGCCGAGGATCAGCCCCTTTCTTAAAACTGGTGACATTATGCATTGTCGCTGTGTAAATTATACAATGTGCATAGATTCTTTAGTCGGGGAGTCAGATATAACTGCGTGGCCTTTGTGAATTGCCTGGCATGTGGTATATAACTCTGTTAATATTTGCAAGTATTTCTCAGTAATATTTCTAAGTTGCTGAAATGTGTTGGTTCTTGGAAAACCAGTGCGTCCATGGTACCGAATTTTCAGCAAACCTGCTTCGCTTTGGTTGAGCAGGCTTTGAATGTATATTTGATAATTTGAGCTGATGATTAGAGGGAAAAAAACATCATAACCTGTAAATCTGAATTTTCTTTTTCTTCTTGCAATTTATTCATTTTCCCTTGGAATGTACTACAGTACTAGTAACTTTATTTATCCTTAAATTAGAAAAGAAAACTTTCTTTATCATGAAGTTTGCATATTGTTATGTAAGGATTTGTTTTGTCAATTCAGTATGAACTACTCGCGCTCAGTTTCAACATATGTAAGCTCCTTGCTATAATAGTTATACCATGGTCTGGTTTTCAGGTGCCCTGTCCGATCTGATTGGGTATTTTGGATAGTATGCTGTCCTAATTTATGATTTTGGGTATTACGTGAGTGTTTGCCATTGATTTTCATAATTGATTTTAACCTGTTTTTGCTTAAAGTGGTATAGAATTGATTTTGATAAAAAGTTGTAGGTGTTTGCTAATTAGGAAAAAAACAGTCTGGAAGCAGGAAAAAAACAAGTCTTGAGCTGCTTTTTTTTAGAGAAGCAGAAGCATAAGTTGTGAAATAAAACACTACTCCCTCCGTCCCACAAAACTTTATTCACTTTCCATTTCTGAACGTCCCACAAAACTTTACCCATTACCAAATAAGGAAGCTACCCCACACACTAAAACATTATTTTAACATCAACACTCATTTATCACCACACATTCTCAAAAAGTAACCTACCCTACTTACTTTTTCATTTTTACTCCATTACTTTAACTCATTTTCTTAAACTACGCACTAACCCTAACGGGTAAAGTTTTGTGGGACGGAGGGAGTACATTGTATAAATAGATGTAGTGTCATTGCCGTAAGTGGATCCCTAACTGGGACCAGCAACGATTCACTCCTCCTCCCTAATCTTCTTCATGATTTGGTGATAAAGAATTATAATCCTGTAAATGAAAGGGAGAAATACTACTAAATTAGCGGAACTTAACACCGCTAGCACCCAGTAATACTTGTCCAAGCGACTCCTGTTCAAAGTTAACTGAAACCAACTTGGATTCCCTCCTCTAGCACTAACCAGACCAACAACGTAAACAGAGAGAACACTGAGAAAACTTCCGACACCGAGAACTGCTTCACTGATCAGCTCAAAGTATTTGACCGTGGCCTCATCATGATCACCAACATGTTCATTTATTTTAGCAAGCACCGGTAACTGCGAATCCACTAAACCAAGTAAGGCAAACTGGTTGAGGAGCTCAACTGCTTTCATAGGGACAACCTCGTTCGGTTGGTCAAGCAACCCATGAGATCTAGCTACACTCAACCTCCGTTCCTCTACTTTGGCAGCGGTTATACAGCATAACACTGTTGGTATCTTAGACAATATAATGCCTGCGAAGAGGTATTCATTTTTCTGGAAGTGCTTTGCTACCACTCCTTTATATAGGTAGCGAGTAAATTCTGTGAGCAGTAGAATTACTGGAAGAGGAACATTCCAGTTTCTAGTCTTACGATCCATAGTACTCGCTTGTTCCACGAAGTAAGTGTCTCCGATAGAGAAGACAATCCCACAAACTAGAAAGCTGCCCCACACTGGTAGCATGTACTGAAATTGCCTAGCCGTTTTTACTTGTTCCTGACTGCAATGTTTCCATGATTTCTTCTCCTCCTCATTTTCTTGCTCTGATATTTCTATTGCTGAGTTGTCTTGAGACCTGCTGGAATTATCTTCCTGGTGAAGTTCTTTCCGGTCAGGTCGAACTGACTGGAACATCTTGAAACAAGAGGCCACACACACTATGCAAACTGTACTTATTAGACTGCTGCCCTTTGCTTTCTTCTTAATCCAAGAAGAACATGAACCACTCATGAAGATTATCATGCCCAATGCACTAAATATTGCTATCACTCCGAAGCAGATTGCCCAATGTCTTATAGATGGAAGTGCAATGGCTAGTATTCTTAAAGGGACACCAAGAAACTTTGACATGCACCAATCTGAGTCTCCAGAGGAAGAATATCCCTGCTCCTCGAGAAATTTGTTCAATGTGGCTTTGTAACCAGCTAGACCCAAGGCGACCAAGGCCAATCCGGTATAGAAAAGAACTTTATGTGATTCCCCAATGCATTCAGGGCTGTATTGTTTACACATATTGCTAACATCGGCAAGTGCTGGAGGCGTAGACATAGCAATCAAGGCCATCCCCTGATCATGACAAATAAAGTAAGTACAACTTCAGTAAGAGTAGAGCAGGAGTTGTCTGTGAATGTATTTTATTATATTATAAGCAAATTTACTCAAACACACACCCCGGTTTAATCACTTTTGACTTTTCATAGATAGACCCCTCCGTTGTTATTTTGTTCCTTACATTCGGATCCCTGGTCTTAACACCATTAGGCACAAGGGGTTCAAAGGTAAGAAAAAATAACCAAGGGGGCTATATGTAAAAGTGACAAAATCAGAAGGTCTTTGTGTAAATTTTCCTATATTATAAATTTATAATTATAGCTAGAGAGGCCTTATTTTAAACTAATAAGGCACTACACACCCATCTCACATAACATATATATAAAGATGATTTTCTATCGTCAGTGAAGGTGTCGCCGTCGCCTTGACAAACTTTAGTCACTTATTTTAAACAATTAGATTTGTAATCTAATGGCTTAAATTGAATGACTAGGTATTTGTTGCACTAAGTATTGTTATGGGTGTTGTTGTTGTCGCTCCATGTCGCTTTAAATTAAATATTATAAAAAAATTATTATAAATAAATATACAAAATTTTATGTAAAATTATATAATTATAATTAGTTTAAAATCATATTAAACATGTTGATTAGAATTCCCTAATTATATAGCATTCCTACTTTTTTTTATTACCCTTGCCAGTATAGTTTTATTTAAAAATATTTAATTTCTTATTGATAAAATTAATTAAATTATGTATTACCAAATATGCAACAAGTAGCAAGTTAGAGTAACAAAGAGCAGCACCATATGTGATGCATCGATAACCTCACTAAATTAGCGACATTCTGATTGAAGTTAGTAAGGGCGACACCTTGACTGACGATAAAAACGGTAGTATACATATCTCACACATTATATTAGACTTCACTTACCGATCTCTTCTCTTTTAATTTCTTTTTTGTGTTTGGTTTTTTCAACTTTTCTTCATGTATATTCTATGTTGTAAATCAAAATAAGCTTTATTTTTGTCGGTAAAATTTTATATTAATGATGATACAAAGTGAATTGAATATCAACATACGAATTTTGGTCAAGAGAAAATAAGGTATGTAAGTCCATAAGCAGTTTAATTAAAACACTATTGTCAAAAGAGTGAATCTGAACTACTTACCAGGCAGTCAGCGATAACCGAGATCATGACGACGACAAAGTTGCCTAAACAGGTATCAGCAATGAAGAGCCAGAAAACCGGCAGTATCTTCCGAGCTCCATTCCATATGTTGACAATAGCGGCCGCGTGGGTGAAGCTGAGGCCCCAAGTGTTTGTTAGATACTTTTGCATCAGAAAAAACGCATATTTCTGTAGTATAGTACTGCTCTGTAGTACTGTCATGAACATGGAAATAAGCATTAATTCATACAGAAATTCTCTCCAGTATTATTAGTTAAAAAATAACAAAAAGTTAGTAATAGTTTAGGATATATTACCAAATTTTAGTGCAATAGCAAACATTGCAGAAGCACACTTGATATAAGAACGTGGAGGAGAAATGAACAAGATAGATATGGAGTTGAAAGAGTGAAAGGAGATCAAGAGAGAGAGTCAACTGCAATCCCTGGAGACGATGGAAGGTGCAATTTATATAACAAACAGGCAAACAGCTAGCTTATCTCTGTGGAGATGTAATTAACTACAGCCAGGTTGGTTGATCTGATCATCATAAAAATAAACAAAGTTGACGTTGACCATTCACAAATAGTATTAGTAGCTTTTTTTTATACAAGTACACCAACAATGATGAGTGAACAATACTACAAATGTTTATAAAGGTTGCTAACAGGGGCGGAGCCAGAAAATATATATGGGTGGTGCTATCTGCTATATGTGATACATTTTCATATGAATTTTGTAATAATTACAATATAATACTCACTAAAAATTTAAAAACGAGTGTGGCTAAAACCAAAATACACACTGCAAATTTAGAAAAAGGGTGTGGCTAAAGACACAGGTAGTACAAATACTACCTCCGCCCCTGGTTGCTAATTAGGAAGCAGTCAAGCTGTGTATTATATGAGAGGTCGGAGTTCGTATCCTGACGTATGTATTGTTATATATAGGATGGTTTAGGCTATGTTCTCTTTGGTTGGAAATTTCTAAATTTAACTGAAGTTCACTGAATTGAAATACAAATTAGAACTAATCAACACTGTACTGAACTTATTTGAGTTATAAGATTAATATAAGTATATTATAGTTATAAGATGGTATAAGAATATAAATACAAATATAGAATTTATAAATACATAAGAAAGACAATAAAAAACAAAACAAAACAATACTATAAATGTTGTTGTTGGCAATTTAGCGGAGCCCATATGTTCCAGATCATATCTGACATTTACCATTTTAAATTTATAATTTTTAATCTATGGTGGTTATGTATGAATGCATGATCACATTCCAACGGTTGAATAATTTGCATGGAGGTCACTCCTATGACCTATGTCCTACCTATTTTAAATTTGGATGAATTGTGACATATAACATTCTTTTTATTACACTAAAAATAGGTCGAAAACACTCTGACATAACTCTAAAATTAATATTCGATAAATTGATAAATAGCAAAAGATGGCTCGAACTCCGACCTATAAATTACTTCATCTGTCTTGTCCCAAGCTTTCTATTAGGTTTTCATTGACCACTTTTCGGTGACAAATGACTTCAAGAAAACGTTGGTAAAAAAATATAGAAAAAAAATTATTCAAATATTACAATTGTAATACTATTTTGATATATTTTCTGTTCGGCGTGATTTAGGATTTATTTTGTAATCGAACAAAAAGTCTACAAAAGCAAATGGGAAGCTTCGAACAGGACAGAGGAAGTAATACTCTATAGATTAATAACTTCGATAAAAAAATGGCTCGAACAATTACTAAATATAGCTCTCCGCCATTAATGGAGGGAATTGTGCTCCTCCAGTTTTGCCATGGTGGAGCTGCTCGCTACACCATGATCGGAAAGAAAGAATATGTGGTGGTTTGGGGAGAAGGTATTTAGAAAAGAAGGTGAATGGGGGAGTGAAATTAAGAATATGTAAAGTGTTGAGTTATATTTTTTATAATGTAATTTTGAAGAGTAACAAAAAGCGTAAATAAATAGAATTTAAATGAAATGATTAAATTGATGAAAAGATTGACTTTTGTGTGAATGTGTAATTGTTTCAAATTTACTTTTCAAATTTTGGATGAATATGTAATTTTTTATGAAGCGGGTACTAAGGGATGATATATGTAATTTTCTCTTAATAAATATGATTGTTGGAAATAGAGGGTTGGCATAATTCGCCCGATCCGATAATCTGATAATCCGGTCCTAGTTTATCAAATGGTAATTAGTTTAGGTTGCAGCATAATCTTTTGAACTTGTTAATTTGATAAATTAGGTCCAAAATGGGGTGTGATATTTCTTTTAAGTGTGAAGTTTGAACATTACATAATATTTTGATTGATATGTAATACTTTTATTATTTGAATTTCATTTGAACAATGATATCTTATATTAATACCGTTTTAAGCAACATTTTGAAAGCATATTAAAGTTGAATTATTGGATTAACCGAATTAAAGTTATATTAATACCGTTTTAAGCAACATATTAAAGTTTAAATAATATAGAAAAAATTTGAATTATTGGATTAACCGAATTTTTATCCAATCCGATGTTGAATTAATCTGAAACCAATCTGACACTTAGGGTTGGTTTAAAGTAGGCCTGGCAATTTCGGACCGATCCGTGGACATCCGTCCAATCCGGTCCAGACCGATCCAAATCCGGACCAATAAAAAAGTTAAAAATCCATATAAGTCCGACCCGTTGGATTTGGATTGGATTGGACGGATCCGTCGGATGTCCGGACTTATATTTCAATCCGCTGGAAAGAAAAATTATGAAGGAGGGTCAGCGGGCCCGGTATTTTTCGGACAAAAAAATACCCCCGGGCCCACTGCCCGTGAAATTTTTTTTTGTCCGAAAAATGAAAACAGTTACAAAAAAAATTTCGATTTTTTTCCGGACGTCGGGGGGGTGGGGGGTAGGGGCACCCCTGCCCTGCCGGCCGCGAAAATTTTTTGTGTCCGGAAAATTAAAATAGTTAAAAAGAATTTTTCAGTTTTTTCGGGATCCACCCCGGTTTAATGTTAAAATCTAAGTACATGAGTTTGAGAATTAAGATTTTTTTTAAAAACAAAAATGTCCGGACCCGATCCGGAGCGATCCGAAAAAAGTCCGGACTTTTCAAAATCCGAACGGATCCATTAGCGATCAGATCCGATAGAGTCTGGACTTCTTCGGATCGGTCCGGACCGGACCAATTGCCAGGCCTAGTTTAAAGATTGAAAAACTATTGATCCGAATCCGAAAAAATCAGATTTTCGGATTGGATTAATCTGAAGACTCACCCCGTAGGGACTGGACTCTCTTTTAATATATTATACTTAGGGCGCATTACGTTCACACCCCATCTTAGATTTTCTAATTACATATTAGTCCATCATACGCCAACAATTACAGTTAAGTCCAAAATTCACCTTTTTGTTGACTTTTTAAAGACAATTCAAAATTTAAGTTTGGACAACCAAACAAGCCTTATGGTTTGTTGGTTTAATTGTACCTCAAGTTTATAAAATTCAGTTTTAACCCTTATATACAATTTTAATCTT
>JAYMSL010004898.1:0-10628 GCA_036897195.1 Plantago coronopus
TGGGTTAAGAACTTAAGGGAAATACATTTACTCTATTTTTATATACTCAAAACTCCGGTTACTATTCCCGAATTAAGAAATCCTGATAACTCTAAAACATAACCGAATGCCCAGCATACGAGATATGGTGTATATATCACCGCAGAAACACATATTAAGGGGCCTAGCATACGAGAGCGGGGAAAAAAGTCTCACAAATAGAGAGCACATCAATGTTACGTTAATGCAGTCGACATACATTGGCCCCATACATTAGCAATTTAGCACTTTGATTTACATGTTTCTTCCTTGACTCTAATATAGGAATGGACTTGTATTTAAACGTGCAGTCGTACTCGTAGCATGATATTAGGTTAAATATAAGATTTGGTTGTGTTTCATGTTCAGACTTAATAACAAATTTCGCAAAATAAAAATGGTTGGATCGTTTATTGGTTTATCGGGATCTAGACAGAATCTCACATTTACGTTCATATGGTAAGTAGTGAGCTTTTTCGATCTTCGTATTACTTTTTATGTAGCATATGTATATAGCGTTGTACGCTTTTTTTAATCGAGAAAATTATATATAACTGAAAGTGAGAGTTCAAGTAAATATACTCGATAATTACAACCTCAACCTCTAAACCCCCAAAACTCTAAACCACCCCTTTGGACCTTATATACCGTGAGGCGAGCCAATGGTAGTGTTCTCGCCCATATATGACCGGATGAAAACGTAGATGTGGAAAGGGTTTATCGTCTCATTCAAACTCCGAACAACCTTTTAGCTATATGCCCAATACCATTTTATATATTTTCATTCCCACACCTAATTTTGGACTATACATCGGGTTCATTCAGTTCAGTTTGTTCACTTCATTAAATTCAAACTTATATAATGTATAAATTTCTGAATGGAATGAGAGTTATATAATGTATAAATTACAGATAAGTAAAACTGAACTAAATTGATCTGATCTAAGGCTCCGTTCAATTCACCTGAAAATCTATAAATTGAACTGAACATAATTTAAGTATAAATTTAAAATACACACTCGAACTGAACTGAACAAAACTGAAAGGAATTGACCCGAATACAACTGTATGTGGCCTAGTACTTAAGAAATTTGTAGCATTGATTGTAGACCACTGAGTTATAAGATATGTTGAGGCAAGTTGGGAACAGAAACTCACAAGAAACCAGGAAGATATATGCTTGGCCATATCTTTATCTCTTGTAGGGTGCATGCTTTCATTTTCATTTGCTCATACTATAAAGTCGTCTTGTTTCGTTTTCAATGATTGTATTGAATAAAAAATGATTGTAAAGAATAAAGTATTGGTGTCATGGTGTGACAGAGAGGATGAATATATATACAAATTAAACCAATAGGATTAGTGAGTAGCACTTAGGATAAAATATCAGGATGCTTAGTGGACAACAAAGGCATGCAACGAATTAGGAACAAACAAACAAAACAATGACAACGTATGTATTTTTGTGCTATGTTATGTCACGAGACCAAACCTATTCTCTCCCGACCACACATCAAACCTATTGCCTCTCATTCATTGGAGCTTACCTGCTTCTTAGCTTCCTCCTAGTTGACTTTTCGCTTACACAAAGTCTTCTGTTAGACGGTTTGTTACACATATATGTAGTGTTAACGATGTAGGTCAGTCTATGTTATAGTCTGTCAGACGGTCAGAGTCATTCTTTGTTGTTTAGATGTGCGAGGTTGTTTGTTACACAGATATGTAGAGTGCAAAGTTAACGATATCGGTCGGACTATGTTATAGTCTGTCAGACGGTCAGAGTCATTCTTTGTTGTTTAGATGTGCACGGTTGTATTGCAGTGGTTTTGTTCCGTTGAATTGTATATGTTTTCGTTTTGTTATTCTGGTTTCCATTTGTTTTGTTAGTCCTGGTTTCTTAGAAGGTGCGTGCCGATTGGTTTATTAGTGGAATTTAGAAAGCATCAATGTTTATGATGAACTTTGTCAAATAAAAACATATGTTGGTTGAGATTGATGGGACATGTATTAGAAAAGGTTTTGAAAACGGCAAACATGTATTAATTTCGAGTAACTATTGTACCAGTAAATGAGTGCATAAGGATTGCACTTCCTCCTCAACCAAGGAGAGAAGATGCTAGGGAGAGAACTTGAATGTGAACTGCCGCAAAAAGAACATCTCAAGGGGAGATGCACATACAAGAACACACTAAACCGAAGAAAAAGCCCTACGGAGAGATTGAGAAGCTAGCTCGGGAGGAAACCTACTGGTGTGTACAATCCATTTCGCTTTGCAGTTCAAGAGACATGTATAAAATTAATCGAAATGGATAATGTTATGAATGTTAATGTTCCCTTAACTGATTGCTTGTGTAGTTCTTATGAGAATTTAAAAGTAGATACATAAGGTCAAGGGCCCTTTGTTTAGTGGGATTCTTAGATTATTGATCATGTCGTATTATCGTATACTTAGAATTTATTAGAACGGGTTAGGAAAATTCGATTAAAATATGGGAAGGGTGATGAAAGATGTAAAAGTCCACTAATTAGTCAATTGCTTATGGTCTACTAAAACTATACAATATAGTGTATTGGTTTGGTATTAATCTATTAATCTGTAGAAGTGTGACACACTGACTGCAGGCAGTATCCAACAGGTATCTCCTGCATATAAGTGATAATTAGAAAATGAGAGGTCTAATCAACTTACAAGTATTAATTATTAATTTGAAGGTTCATGGAAAGCTAGACAATTAGTTGCATGTTGCATAATTAGGAGACTTAATTACCCAAGTGTTCAAGTTGTTGTTCAAGTTGCTTTGACATTGTTACTTAATCAAGGTTTTAATTTGTCAAACCTTAATTTATTCATCTATGGTTCTACTAGGTTCTACGAGTACTCTTGATCTGCCTAGCATCCTAAATTCACCAAAATAAGTCAATATGAATCCCCTGTTACGCTCGATCCAGCAACTATTTTATACCCGTTCAGAGCAGATTTTATACCCGTTTAGAATGAATTTGTGTGTGATGTGTTAGTGTGACCTAATACGTGATCATAACTTTTCAGTGGAGATTTTTGTAATGGTCCGATGAATGATATTTCCCTCATATGGATTGGTTAGGATTGAAATGTGAATCCGTAACGTCTTGATTCTAGGCTATTCTTTCGGACGTTAACACACTCTAGACGTCGGTGTGGGCAGGTTTTGTTACTTTTCATTCCACCATTTGGCATTTTGACATAGATCTGCACTGAGATGTGTGTTTCCCAGGTTTAAGAGATGGTTATTTCTTATTACCTCTAGCTGATTTATGTGTGTATTACTTTGTTTAATTCACTTAAATTTTAGTTGTATTCAGCTCAGTTTCATTTATTTTAGTTTGGTTTAATTCAGATATGCGTAGCATAAATAGTACAAAAGTATACTTAAATTCAGTTCAATACAGTTTAATTCAGTTCAGTTCAAGTGAATTGAATAGAGCCTTATTTCACACTAGTTTCGTAACACCTTCGAATTAAATAATTTTTTTTTTGTTGATTCAAAGAAAATTAGGTGATAAGAATGTCAAATATTTGGGTTTTCGTATTGAAAAAAAAATCTTGATCATAACCATAATTCTCTACCTTATGCAGTATCTCATTTTGAGTTGACATTCTATACGATTATTACACTTGAGTTGACATCCTACACGATTATTACATTTGACTTAAGTTCTCTAAAGCAGACACACATCAAAGTCCATAATTACACTTACTGTGGGACAAAAATATCATGTTTTCATAAAATTGAAGTAGTAGTACTTAGCAGTACCATGTTTTAAGTTCAACTTCGTGAGTTGACTTCATCGATCTGTTGACTTATTCAACAAAATTATTGAAGGGATTTTGACAATTGACTCGAGCAAAACAATAATAGATGTGCTTCATATTGGTTCAAGTACAATAAAACAATTAAAGCACACTGCTACTAGCCTACTAGTATAGTCAATTTTCATTATGCATTGTGAAATTCTAATGGCATTGTCATGTAGTTATCAACCGAGGGAGACGATGGATTTAGTCATGTTCAACTACGTCAAATGTATCACATTAATTGTTAAGCTGTAAATGTTCGCCAAGTTAGAAGCATATCACATTCAGACATTAACTAGAGGGGAAATTTACAGACACATTCTCGTACTCGAGTCTAACTTGTTCAATTTAAAAGAAAAGCACTCAAGTACCAAGTCTCTGTAAAAAAAAAAGTTAGATGGAGAAGAAGATGGGCGTCTCCGTCCACCACGTAATCCGACCTAGAGCAGCCAATTAGCTAGTTGATCATACACGTAGCGCTAATGATGATCGTATATAGGAACAAATCAAATAGTTAGTCAAACATAATACATACTGTATAATATATATTGAACTAGAATGGTACACCGCGCTAAGCGCGGTGTCCATTATTAAGAATCTCTGGTTTGATTAAGTTCCTTGAAAATATACATCATGACATTGATAAAGTTGGTGTTGTTGCAATTTTCTAAGTCACGAGGTTTCAAAATTTTGGAGGAAAAATTTCTCAGGGAGATATGACATACATAAATAATATGTTTACCTTCAAGCAATTCTTCTCTGAAGTGCACCATCCCAACAACGATCATACATCAACCATTTTCTGGTAAAATGTTCGTAAAAAATCGATCAAGGACCTCAACATTTTCTAACAAGTGGGACAGCACATGATATATGTTCTATCTTCAAAATACACAAAACCAAAGAAAATCAACTATAACTTAGATAATGGATGGATTAGAATTTCTTTTAGTGAAATTCAAACCTTGCTGCTAGCATTTGGATTGGAAAAAAATTACAGTTTAGATACCTCACTGGCTCACCCAAAAGAGAGTTGACACATTGTTGACTTGTTGTATCATCCCAACAAGAGCTATATCAGTGTATGGCTTTAACCATTGCATCAGGTACTCCACTCTGCGAAAGAGAAATTACACAATCATATCAGCCAATACAATGCAGCCTTGGCACAGTACAAGAGTGACTTCAGTTTCACATATCAATGTGGAACAACCTGGGCATATATTAGATAATAATAGATAGGTCACATTTACAAGAATGCAGTGCCAACAGTACTCTTCCATTTGATTTTACATGGATCACTTAATTCACTGGAGCTCGAGTTATACACATACATAATCTAATATTGCATATTCATTTTTTTTAGCATGGACCAGCAGTTATTGCATGTCGAAAAAACAACGCAGAATGTAAATCATAATAGAAAAACTTTGATTAGTTAATAGCAGCGCTAACACACATCTTTAGGGTCTAGGTGCATATGCCGCTTGTGCTCGATTCGATTTAAGTCATCCATGGACTCTACATAACCTTGTTTTCAATGCCAAGACTGTATGATGGTAGACAAAAAATATATCACTCCTGATAAGTGTCTCAATTTATCTATAGAAAAATAGAAAGCATAATATGTACTTTAAAAGAAACTATAACAAAACTGACAACATATCAAGAACAATGAGAAATTACATTAGGATTTACCTAAACATGCCCTGAAGAACACTTACCCTCAAACATTTACAATTGAGATAATATTGAGGGTAGAGCAATACTAAAACAAACATGGTTACCTTGTATCTCTTTATCTAGCAACAAAGAAGATATGAATGGTCTACAATCAACAGATATATAGAACTATATGGTGTATGTCAATTTAAAATTTGCTACACATGCAACACTCAAAGATAGTATAGGAGTAACAATTCTGACGAAGTGAAAACAATTATATTTAAAATACAACTTTACCTTCTGACATGGAACTTTTAACTATACCTGATGAACTGCAATGTGAGTGAATGGGTACCAGTACCAAACTGCCAGATAATGTGCTTTAAGAGCTAACGTGGTAGTGGTTGCTTGAATAAATTCGACGAAACAATATTAGGGATCAATATAGAATTAACATCTAGAAAGAAAAACACAAGGGCGTTTTAAGGCATGAAAGGTGTACTGAACAGTAATTTAAAATCTTATGCATCCTCATCTGTTATCCTACGTAAGTACATAACGATAAACAACCAAAAACTAAACAAGTGTATACTTCAATTGTTCTCTTCATATTCACAAACACAAAATGACTAAGTCTTTGTTTATCCTGTCCTGTTTAAAAACAGGGAAAACTAACACAACACTACAACAATACTTCTATTTTACCTCCATAAATTGGCATCAATTACTTTGGTTAACCCGCATGCTTTACCAATACCATAACAACTGAGCACCAATTTTTTTGTTTTATCATGTACCTTACAGGAACAAAGCAAAGTAGCAAACAAGTTGAACAAGATTACAATTTGTAAAATACAAATCTTTGGTCAAAGAATCAAATCAGTCACCCAGAAGAAAGGGGAATCAGTGACACCAGTCTTAATTTTGAAACTCACTTCATTTGCTCATTTTATCGATCAGGTTGATATCTATGCACGATATGACAATATCCTGAGACACATTTCTTTTGATCATTTACTCGAACAGGTTAATGTCCCCATTTTGTACTATGCCAACTTCTTCCTCACAAAACAAAATTATTACACTGACTCAATATCCAAAATTCTTGAAGAAAACAACCATGATTATCCTTTTCCAGAAAACAACTTTCCGAGAATCTTTGTGAGAAACAGGTCTGAAAAGGAACAGTTATCAAACATCTTACCACTCATAGCAGCAGACCTCGTTATGGTTACAAGAGGGACAACGAACCTTTAAGGTACCCGGCCTCCGGAAGACAAATAATTTGCGTACTGAAGGGGAAGTTTAATTTGATGGAAGTTGTGCCGTCGGTTTCGATTAATGGTGCAGTAAGGTTGTGACCTTCCGGAATTGGTGGAACCTGGAAGGGTGGCGCCTGATGTGAAGAGGCGTGGCTGCCGGAATCAGAACAGAAGAGAGGGAAACGGAATCAGAAGGAAGGAAAACGCGATTAAACAGTTTCATAAGTTGTTTCACGTTTTATAAAATTGTTAAACAAACTGAGACTTATTATATTGTTTAATTAGTAGCTAATTACCAAACCTCTTATTTTTATATTAATATATGGCACATTTTAAAAAGTCAACGCATAAAATAATATCTTTAATCATCAAACTAAACGTATCACCATTCACCACAAATCCACAATTGAAAAGACAAATGTGATGAAATCCCTAACTGTTAGTAATTGATGACCTTAAATTATCCGAACCCGTTTACAGTTTCTTCTTCTTCTTCGATCAACTTGCATGGTCTAGTTGCACCAAGCGTCATACCTTTTTGAAATCCAAAACGGGGTTTCATCAAACGGGATTCCAGATAGTATACAAGTGTGACGCAATGTCCATCAATGGCCGACCCCTGGTCATGCTGCCTCTTGTGGTGTCCATTAATGGCCGGACCCTGATCTTTATTCCGTGCGACTAGTAATCATTAAGACCACTCAAAATGGTGACTTGTGTTCTAGAGGTGTCGCAGCCACAACCAATTTCCGCGATCAAAACTAGTTTTAGTGGTAAAGTCGGTGACCATTTTTAAAATATATTTTTATACAATTATATTTACCATTTACTAATGAAATGCATGTGTCCGCAATACCTAAAGAAAGCACCTAAAACACACCAAATAATTTTTTAAAGAAATTTTTATCAAATAACGATTAACGAGAGAATGGACGTTTTTTCAAGTGGGCTCCTATTTATCGATTTTGCTCAGGGGAAAAGGCTCTGTAAATCCCAGAGTTTGGTCTAACCAATCCTCGGTCGATATGTGCTTCCGGAGGTTGGTTGTGTGTTTGACACACGCCTCATAAGTGACCTCATATGACTTCTATACTCAATTATGTTCACCGTGATACTAGGGGTCGAAGGTCCCTCCTGTTGGGAGGTGCTTTGTCGGAATGGCCATACAAATTTTCCAGGTAACAATTTGGGCAAGTCTTATGTGACAATTGAACCTAATTACGTTCGGTAGATGCTTGTCTACTCCAAACCTCTCTAAGTGTCCGCTCCTATTTGTACTTCGTGCTTATTGTTAAATTCCATGTCCCCTAATTATTATATTCAAACCTACTACACGCGTAGTTGGTAAAATACTCATACTCATTACATATACTATACTTCAATATTAAAACTATCACGACTACACTAGTGAGCGGAAGCACACCACATCACCACATATGTACATGTTCGAATCATATCTCACTACAACCACAAAAATTTCGAGCTGTTTTAAGGTTTGGGAAAGAGGATGGAAAAGAAGGAGAAGTTTCTATAATTCCTAATTTTCTCATTGGGTTGACTCACACAGTCGGGCTTGAGTCCAAACCAATTTATCAAGAACAGGAGGAAACTGCAAACAGACCATGCTGATGTAAAATGTTAGAGAATTCAGCACATTTCATCTACTTTTCCTTAACTTATTAATAGATTTTCTCAATTTTCAATGGATTTTCTTTTATAGACCACCATTATTGAAGCATAAAACAAAAAGACTAAGACTTAGAATCATCAGACTAGTACTAGTACAAGTTACCTGGAAGAAGTAAGAAATTGTACTTGTGAATAAATTGAAATTAATATATCTCCATCAGCCAAGTCTGGTGTTCTGTTTTCCAGGTCAGGAATTCAATTAACGGTTAACGATATTCTCTGTATTCATACGTATTATTAATTATTTTACAAGTCAGTAATGGTGGTGTGATAATTTTGATTACTATCGGGTCGGGTCAATAGTAAAATGTTCACACACTGACACAAGGCCCATTTACATGGACTTTCTCGATTCTTCTCTTGTTCCATAGACCAGCAGTTATTTCATTTATCGTTGATTGTTCAGTAGATGCGAATATAAGACACGTACACATAAGTACAAATGTACAGTAGAGTTCTAAAGTGTTTAAGTTTAACCTTATTTGATTCGAACCAGTTTGAAACAGTGAGTTTGATTCATGGACAGAAATATGTATCCAAACTTATATCTTCTTGAAATTTTAGTTAACAAGTTCATATGATATGATGTTTCGGTTATATTGAGTTTAACTGTTGGAAACAAGGTTTTTTTCGTATGCAAATCCATTCGTTTAATGAATGCCACTAATAATGTTGATTACCAAAATTCAATTTAAGGTGAAGAGTAGAGTAATTAATGTGCGTAGTGGGTACGTTGATTGAGGATAAATAATTGGAATAACTTAACCACGTAAGTGTAGGTCCTCGTTGGGCTAAAAAGAAATGAGTTTCGATCGCACGGTCAAATCAAAGTAGCGTAATTGGAAAGTTAATTCACTTTGTGTGCGGTGTAAATAATTGACCAAAATTGAATGGAAAATTAATAGACATGTATATTTCTTGAATTAAGTGAATCCACGATATTTCGTGATGATTTTCTACGAGGATAATGGGAAAACATGTCAAACTAATTAAATAGCTCCACTAGGTTTTGAACTTGTGACTAGCAAGTTGAAACAAAATGTTCCATCCGCAGATGTATGATGTTTTGCATAGGCATTAGAGATGTCGGACAGATATTTCCCGTTTCTAACCAATGGTTGATTTTATGAAAGTGCATGATTCCATTTGAAGTGATCTGTAACACTTCAAAATATCATTTCTCAAGCGTCTAACACGCTTTTATAAAAATTATTGAAAAGTATAGAGAGATGAGAGATAATACACTTCTCAAGCATTCCTAAAAATGGTGAATTAAGAGTCGCACTTGAACCCACTATTCTCTCATCCTTTTCGATTGCCCTTCGTTATATTTAGCGTAAGTTCGGAAGATTCGGTGACTTGAAGTGCTCCTTCATTATTTAAGAATGGTTTTATCTTAGAAGACAAATTATCGTCTATTATGCAAGCACCGTGAGCGGGGGAACTATTATGATTATTAAGGACAAATGGTTCATCCATCGACTTTACTCACCCATCTTGTTCTTATTTTAAACATCGTGTTCCCTCACTCTCATCTTCTAAATACTATTCTATTACACGATGCACTCTCATAAAATGCATGTGCATTGATCGCCCTAAAAAGAGTTCCAAGCATGGTAACCAGAAATCTACCTGGCCTCATACCTTCTAAAAGTAGACATCCCAGGTCCAAGCGACGAAGATATTCTGTGTCATTCCCGTATGCTACTCTATCTACCTTTGCTAAAATGAGCAAGTTCAGATCAATTAACAATCAACATGTATACTTTGCTGTTATCCGGGTCGACCCGAGTTAATCCCTTTTGGTATTAAGTCTGGTCCGGGTTTCAACACCAGAACTGAGTCTAAAATTGTAATCTATTGTAGACAACAAAAATCTATATATCTTTTAACCTAATCTTTTTTTTTTAAATCGAAAAAAACTTTTATTAATGGAGATAGGAAATGCATCCCAAATAAATAGATAATTGTTGTCCTGACCTATACCGCTACGTACAAAACTGAAACGCCCTACTCTTAAAAGTCAATGAACTATTACTCCAAAATCTAGATGCATTTTTCAAGAAAATGGTTCGCCATTAGCGTCTAAATTCACAGGAAGTCGAGATCGAGACGAGGAATATAAAATGTGTAGTATTAGTATTGAACCACCAATAGTT
>JAYMSL010004899.1:0-10628 GCA_036897195.1 Plantago coronopus
AGAGAGAGAGAGAGAGGGGGAAGAAGGATGAAGAGGAATGACGAAGTGAGATCTGTCTGTGTTAGAGAAGCTTTTGTTTTGCCTTTCTCTTCTTTCTTGCTCCTTAGGTATAGATAGCAAATTTCCAGCAACAATGCAGAGGAAAAAGCAGTCATTTCGTAGAGAAAGAGGAGGGGAAAGGAGACTGGAGAGAGAATAAAGAAAAATAAGACATGAAAGCAGACAGAAGAGATGAGAAAGTCAGAATAAATGAGATCTCCCTTCTCTCTCTACAGATCTCTTTTTTCTTAACTTGCCCATGTTTGCTATTTTCTTCTAGTTCTTCCTAACTATCTAATTAATAATATTCTTATTGTTATTGTATTTCTACCATACTTATTATTCTAGTATACGTTTAGTATAAATAATCAAACATCCTCCTTATCTTTCTTTTCTTCAAGTTAAATTTTGAATTCAACGTTTTCAAATTATCTTTATTTTTATTTTTTCAATTTTCACTGATTATATCTTTTATATATTGAAATTTGGAACTCTTGTCATATTTTTATATTTGAAATAATCGTCGTGATACATTTATGATTTGGAACCTTTGGTAATGTTAATTTAGATATTTGATGTTTGGAACCCTTTTATAATGTTAATTTGGATATTTTATGAATTGAATGTTGTGTTTTTAATGTACATTTTCATTATTTTACAAGTTGATATTAGTATTTATATTAAATTATAGTGTGTTTATTTAAACCGGCATAATCGACATAAAACGGCATATGCCGGTTCTACCACCGGTTCTACCAATTTCTGGGGTGGCCGGCGTAATGCTAAAATCCGGCATTTAAAACATAGTAAAACTAAGTCCCGAGCCGAGCTATCATCACAATCAACACAAACTCAGAATCACAATGCCACCAACTTCCAACAGAACCTGTAGGCCTAAACCAAAATCAAGAGAATCTAAGTATTTTACCCCTAGTTCTAGGTGTGGGATTAATCCACCAAAAAATGAAAACGCTTCTCGGTAAAACCATTGCCCAATAGGGGGAACTAAAAAGAAACTAGATCAAGGATAAGCGCAACAACACCATCAAAAAAGCCGTCAAAGAGTCACCCGGTCCTTCCAAACACAATTGAGAAAAAACTCTACATAGTTCACTCCCAGTTCTAGGTGCGGGATTAATTTCCAACAAAGAGGGAAACCCCCCAAGTCGGGAAACCATTGCCAATAGAGGAGCTAAGAGAGATTCAACCAATAGAGTAATGAAAGACCGAGAGACAACATGGATATCCAAAAGGATTAAGAAAATACAACCTCGATCCTGCCCATCATCTAGTATGTCCGAGTCCAAAAGGAAAGACTGGCCAAGATTTAGGGAGTACGGAGTGGCAATTCACCCCTAATCAAACTTCCTAGGGGAGATTCTAATCGACAACCGGTGCTAGGGCAGTCCGATTGTAGAGCGCGAAAAGAGATGTCCTAGGTAAGAATTCTCAAACTCCAAATGGATATCGAACAAGCAACACCAACACAATAAGAAGAATGGACAAAGTAGGTCCAGAAAGCTAAAACAACCAGCAAACAGAGAGAGTAGGAAGACAAATGTAGGTCCTCCACTGCAAAAGGATACATGCACAATAAAGAGACCAAAGAGTCACCACGCAACAATCAAATATGTCCCCTCCCCTCGAGAACCGTGATGATAGCCCCCACCTTGTGTGGCCGAACCCAATGCAACCACACCCAATACTCAGCGTGCATTCCCTCCCCCCTGATTAGTCATGCAGAGCAAAAAAAATCCCATATGTCCCATGTTACCTACACCTTCACCAAGCATATGTCACTAAACTACGCACCCGTTCATGTTGCCTAACCAAAACCCGAAGTGCAATTTTGAATCAAATGACCTCCCATTCTTGAACCATTGCCAAGTGTTAAACTTGATTTTATCTAAGATCAATTGACACGAAACATTTTCACCCTTGAATCTAATGAGGTTCCAGTTCTTCCAAATTAGTTAGAAGCTACCACCTCTCTCTTCGCCTTTGGTTTGTGGGAAACAAATCGGATTAATAGTTCCTCAAGAGCACCAATCAAAGGCCCTCTCACCCCAATCCAACTATGAACAAGGGACCATACTTCCCTTGCCACCTTGCAATCCCTAAAAAGATGCCCAACCGATTCCACCTCATCAAGATCACAACATTTACACTTAACTTCCGAGCCACTTTTAACAATTCTTCGCTTAGCTAGATTATCCATAGTAGGCAACCGATCAAGTAAAAGACGCCAACAAAAGGATTTGATCTTTAACGGCTCCAAACCATCCCAAACAAGGTCCGTCCAAACACCAAGAGAAGTAGACGGATTATCCTCAAAGGAGAAGAACAAACCATAACCCACCTTAGCCGTGTATTCCCCACCGTCCCAACGCCACACATCTGTATCATTAGGATCCAATACCACCCCCCCCCCCAAGAATAGTTTCCAAGTTATTCACCAACTAATCTTCCCACACAAAACGATCCCTCCGCCAATAGCAAGAAAAACAAGGGCCACTAGATCCCGACCTCAACCGATCGGCCACCAAACACGAAGGTAGTTTCTCAATGGAATGAAGACGAGGGAAATACACTTTGAGGATCTCCCCACTTTTAACCCACAGGTCATCCCAAAAATGCGTGTCCAAACCATTTCCAACCACCTTTTCAATTTTGACATAAAACAAGGGTTAGAGCCAACACGAAGGAGTAAGCCTTTCCACCAAGCCGACCAATGGTATTTAGGACCTTTACCTTCCTTGATTAACTCGAGATTCTCCAAAATGGTCCCATACCTCGACTTCAACACCTTAATCCAAAGTGCATCCCCACCTTTTACCAACTTCCATACCCAATTTCCAAGAAGAGATAGATTAAAGGCCCGCATATCCTTCACTCCAAGACCACCACACGACTTTGGTTTACAAACCATCTTCCAATTCAGCCATGCAACTTTAGCCTTACCATTCTCCTTTTTGTACCCCCATAAGAATTTTCGTTGTAATTTCACAATGTCTTCAATAACACTCAAGGGAGCAACAAAGAACGATAAGAAATAGATAGGAATCGAAGAAAGCACAGAATTGAGAAGCATAAGGCGGCCTCCAAACGAAAGTAAATTATTCTCCCAAGCACCAAGACGTTTTTCAATTTTCAAGACCACATCCTTCCAAGTTCCACGCCTACTCGGAAATGTCCCCATGGGAAGACCAAGGTATGAGAATGGCATTGAACCAACCTTGCAATGAAGCATATCCGCCAACTCCTTTAACACACCATCTTCAACCCCCACACTCAAGAGGCTACTCTTCTTAAAATTGATCTTAAGGTCCGAAAAAAGCTCAAAACTACGCAATACACTTTTAAGCCAAGGATATCCGCACTACTAGCTTGGCCACAGAATATTGAATCATCCGCAAATTGGAGGTGTGAAACCTCCACAAGCTCCGACCCCACTCTAACCGGATTGAAAATCCCCAACCTACACGCTTTCCCCATCATTCGACTAAGACCCTCCGCCACAAGAAGATAGAGAAACGGTGAGAGGGGGTCCCCTTGCCTCAAACCCCTAGAAGGTTTAAGCTCCGAAGTCGGACTTCCTTTTACAAGTACGGAAATCCAAGGTGAAGAGATACACTCTTTGATCCATTTCCTCCAAACCACACCAAATTCGGTTATACTTAACATCTCATCCAAGAATTCCCAACTTACCGAATCATATGCCTTTTCGAAGTCTACCTTAAAAAGGAAAATATCCTCCTTACACTTTCTAGCCTCCACCACAACCTCGTTAGCAATGATAATCCCATCCATGATATTGCGGCCACCCACAAGCGCCGCTTGAGAGTGAGAAATCACCTTGTCCAACACCTTAGAGAGCCGGTTTGCAAGGACTTTGGCGATAATTTTATAAGCCCCACTAATAAGAGAAATAGGTCGATAGTCCCCAAGAGACTATGGGTTTTTCTTCTTGGGAACTAAGGTAATAAACGAGTTGTTGAAGCCTCTTGAAATTTTCCCATTAGAATGGAATTCTTTGAAAACCCTTAGAATATCACCTTTAATGATACACCAACAAGACCGAAAGAAATGGAAGTTGAACCCATCCGGTCCGGGGCTTTTATCGAGACCACAATCCCAAACCGCCCTCCTAATTTCTTCTTCCTCAAATTCCCTTTCAAGCCACCTCCTTTCGGATAGAGAAATCCTCAACCCCTCGATCATCTAGATACCACTATATATACCTCATGACATAGATACACACGACCAAATCCGAATTTATTCGTCCCGAACCTCAAATATGATTTTAAACAACCCACCTTGATGTAAAACCAGATGTTAATCCGAACGAATCGATATAGGTTCTACCCAAAATTCAATCCGACCTCAAAGATCTGAACCCGAGCTTGGGCAAAGCCAGCAAAAAGAGGGAACAAAAGGGAGCTAAATTAGATATTTGTTTTGAAGTGGCAAACCGAGGATTAATAATGGTTCTCCATTTCTCCTTGAAATTAAACTCTGTAAACTTGTATATGTGAACGGCGGATTACATGATTATGTATATTAAGTAAAGTATATGTGTGACTCGACTAGTCACTACAGTATATCAATATGGTTATGTGAATCACAAAATAGTATATATGTGTGTGACTCGAGTAGTCACTAAACATGGATATAATCATGTTAAGTTGAAATGCATTCAACAGCGGTTGAGGAAAAAAGTTGAAAGTCTTTGCAAGTAGGAGGTTTGGGTTCGAGCCTCAGGAGGCACAGGTTTAGTTGTATATTAATAATATTTACTTGAAATGCATTCACCAAAGATAATTGGATACTGTTATGGCCGTTGGTGACCTCGAGTTACAGAGAAGAGAAAACATTATTGCCAGTACAAATCTAGATGTGACTAGAGAGTCTCGTACGGGCACCTTAGTTCAATGAACTTCATGTGTTATAGAGTCCATGGCATTATCATGGTCAAGATCACTCCTGGTTATAGCAAGTTCATAATAGATAAAAAAAAACGACTAAGCACGTACATTGTCTATCTAATACAAATATGAAGTTATCTGATACTGATGTTATTTGTACATAAGTTATATGACTGGATAGTAAATGTACTGATGTATCAGTATATGATGTAATTATATAAGTGACTATAAATTGTTTCCATGTGATGTTTACAGAAGTTATACGAGTAATGATATATGAACAAAGTGACTATAAGTGATGTTCTGTGATCTACTTACAAGTGGTTAAATGACTCGTTACCGGTTATTAAATAGCATGTTACTTATTATACTTATTGAGCTCGCAAATCATCCGTTTGTGATGTTGTATTTTTATAGATACAAAAGAGGACTTCTGGAAGTTGGTCTCCATATAGAGGTTAAAGCATGGATCAAAGGTCGGCTGGCTGATTTCCAGTCCATCACCATCGGCTCATCATTTGCATATCATATTGAGAAAATGTACATGTCTATAAATCAGAGGATTCACTCCTCCAAGCATGTGAATGTGCTCATTGTTTGATGCATGTATTTGTTCTAAGTGTAACTTTTATAATTCGCTTCTGCACTCGCACTGACGAATTAGCTAATCGTTAATGACGTCTATAGGTATAAGGTGTTACATTCCTCATCGTTGTGATAGTTCTGATTACGCGATTGTTTTGTAAATCATTTGCGTTTGAGTTCTCTATTTGGGCATTGATTAAGTTCATGATTCTTTGATCTGCAATTTGTAACCGTTTTTTATGGCGAATTCTCAAGTTCCAGTGGCGAACTCTCCTCCGTTCGTTGATACCGCAACTGCCTCCGGACCGTGTTAGTCCAAGTGAAGATCCTACTTCTCCTTATTATTTGCATCCGAGTGATCATCCAGGTCGTCTATGATGACTTTATTGGGGATAACTGTGTTACTCGGAGCAAAGCAGTTCCAATGGGTGGTTCTATCCAGAATACAATGGGTTTCATTGACGGTACAATCACTACTCCTGATTAGTCCGATGCAATTGAATATTCTGCTTGGGTTAGGGCAAATAATTTGGTTATGGTCTGGTTGTTGATCTCTAATTATGCTGGCATGAAGAAAAGTCTAGTGTATGCTACTTCTGCTAATGAAATTTGAGAAGAGATTAAGACTAGATATGTCAAGAGTGATGGTCCACGTTTTTCCTTTGAGAAATCATTAAGCAATATGAAGCAGGCTACAAGAAATTTCACTGCATATATATTATAATAGTTTCAAGGTTATATGGGATGGATTATCAAAAAAAAAAAAAAAGGTTATATGGGATGAGTATTCTAACTTTAAGCAGATTCTTCAATGTACATGTGGAAAGTGTTTTTGTTGCTTCTTCACCTTTTGATCTAGCTCACATGGAGATATGGAGTCCTTTCTCTACTCCGATTCCTCTTATGATGGAACCAAAAATTTTTCCAATTTCTGATCCGGTCCCAAACATTGAGACATTATCTCTCCATAGCATTCACTTACTAGTTACTACATGTAATTATGTAATGTAAGAAACTTAATTTTATATGTTTGTGTAATGATGTTTAACATTAACAAAACCAGAGAGGAAAACTTGATTTGGAACTGTGGATGTTTAATTGAGTTTAATTCACTGCAACTTAATTAGAAGATGTAGATCCTTTTATTATTATAAGCAAACTATTAGAAGTAGGTGTTAGTTCCATAAGTTAGTTTTACCCCACTAACTCCACCACTAAATGATTAATATAAATAATAAAAAAATAAAAAATTAATTTGAAAAAATAAGAACACTAAATATACCTCCCCTGTTGGTTACGCGCTTCTCATCGGGATCTTATTAGAGCAATTAATTACATCGATTCAAGTCCTAAATTCAGTGGGCGGGGCAACGCGGAGCTCCGCTCATGCCGGAACTCTGATGCACAGTTGTACGCTATGCCATGGAGCTTTTACAGCTCAGCTCCGCCACCAGAACTGCTTTGGACTAAGGGCAGAGGGAGCCCATTCAATTATTAATGTGGAGGTTTCATTTTTGAGAAGAAGAAAGGTCGAAGAAGATGACCATTATGCAAATTGTTTAAAAATTGGGGTCAAAATTTAAGTTGAAGGATATAGAAGAAAAAAAGAATTATAAGGCTTATTAGGTTCCTTAACTTAACTTTTTCAGAAAATATTGAATTTAGAACTCAGATGTAATTGTTTCAGTAAACATGATTCATGTATAATTACGAAATCTATGAGGAATATTGAATGCAATTTGCCCTATATATAGTTAGATATGGAAAAAAATACAGATTTTAGATCCATATCCATTCGCCTGAGAAAACTAAATAACTAATAATTGGCCTTAAATATGATGTACGGATGATTAATGATGTCTATTTACATAATTAAATATAGAAGGATCTGATTAGAATGATTGAATGGCCTGAAATGCATGTATGACTACTCTAATGTTTCTGTGAACCAGGTGCTCCGTATTATGTACTAGAAGTGCTCTTGTCCAATAACTCTTTAGAGAGAAATTTACAAGACCTTTCCATTACTTTATATAAGTCATCACACAATCAACAATAAGAACTGAATAAAGAAACCAAGTAATTGACAAGGTAATCCAACAAGTAGTTGCAATTTAACATGGAGCGAAAATTGATTGTTTTCGTGGCCATGTTGTTCTTGGTATGCATGTTTCAAACACCATATGCGGAGGTGGAGGCGGAGAAAGGATTTATAAGTTATCCCGGTATCGGTTACGGTAATAAACCTGGAAAAAGCCACCAACCACCGGGCCAACCTGCAAATCCCTACCATAGGGGATGCGAAACACCAGAAAAATGTCGTGGTAGCCCTCCGCCTGCAAAGACCTCTATGCCAATAGCATCTGCAGGGGAGGATACAGAGGAAAACTATATAGGTTATCCCGGTACCGGATTTGGCAATAAACCTGGAAAATACCACCAGCCACCAAGTCAACCTGCAAATCCCTACCATAGGGGAAACGAAAAACAAGAAAACTGTCATGGTAGCCCTCCGCCTGCAAAGCCCTCTAAGAAAATGCCATTTGAGGAGGAGGAGAAGGATGCGAACAAAACATATATAGGCTATCCCGCTATCGGATTTGGCAATAAACGTGGCAAACGCCGCAAGACACCGCCCCAAGCTGCAAATCCTTACCATAGGGACTGTGAAAAAGAAGAAAAATGTCGTGGTAGCCCTTCGTCACAAAAGACCATTAAGCCAATGCCATATGCGGAGGAGGATATGGAGAAAAACTATATAGGTTATCCCGGAATCGGATTTGGTAATAAACCTGGAAAACGCCGCCAGCCACCAAGCCAACCTGCAAATCCCTACCATAGGGGATGCGAAACACCAGAAAAATGTCGTGGTAACCCTCCTCTTGCAAAGACCGTTAGGCAAATGCCATATGCAGAGGAGGATACTAAGAAAAACTATATAGGTTATCCCGGTATCGGATTTGGTAATAAACCTGGAAAACGCCGCCAGCCACCAAGCCAACCTGCAAATCCCTACCATAGGGGATGCGAAACACCAGAAAAATGCCGTGGTAACCCTCCTCTTGCAAAGACCTTTAGGCCAATGATTCTCCGTTCTCCACCAAGTGTTACAAAAAATTAAAAAGTGTTGGCACTGCCGTATAACCAATTCATATACTAGAAATTATGCATGCTACTTTGGTTATCTGATGTTGAAACTTGGTACCATAGAAATTTTGTAGACATGCATTTTGTATGTTGCGTGATTTTACTTTCTTTATGAAGATTTATTAATATGTACATACATATTACTCTCATTGTTAATAATATATATATATATGAATTATTAATTTTTATTTACATAACATAACAGAGAAGATCACAGGCAGAAGTCTGATATTTGTCTGAATATTTAGAGTAACCATGGTAACGTGCTACTAGAAACCCACATGTACGTAACAACCAAAAGCTCTCATATAAAGTTATTTCTTGTTACATAAAGGTATTATTATGTAACATCAAACTGTAGCCTGAAGGTGTTATAATAGTGGTTGTGGCATTAAAAATCATTAGAAATCTTATCTCGTACATAAGTTCTTTATGTAAGAGCTAATGCAAGAGGTAACTATTACAAATAAAATGGTCCTGGACCGATACTCAGCCTATTATATTCATATTTTTCTCCAGTAAGAGCGTACTCTAGTACTCTTACATAAGAAAAGTACGTAATTAAGGAGTATTTTCCTCATGTAAGCTGTACTGGTAGATTGTAACAACGTCTTACAATTGAAAATGGAAAAAAAATATAATGTCATTTGTATGAGTTTGCTGTTACAAATGTTTGTTCATCATTAAGAAGATATTCATATCATTTCAAGTCTAATTTCATTAAACATACAAAGCATCCAAAATATAAAATTCAGCAGTATATTAAAAATATAAAATTCAGCAGTATATTATATGTAGATGCATCAAATGTAAATAAGTCTAAAGAACAATGAAAGAACAGATCAGGTACGCAAGGCACCAACAACTCTGGTATATATGTACACAACACTTTTGACTAAAACATGAGGCAGTTCATTGCTAGCTCGCAAGACATGAGTAAAAGTTACCTCATCGAATCAAGACACCTGCCTGTTTAGCATACTAAATCACCCACATGCTGGAGACAAGCAAACCTCAAATGCAACTATGCAAGGCATGTAATGCCACCACATGCCACTCAAACATTTTCATGAGCTGTTAGGTCATGAGCACCAGTTCCCATGTCAAAAAAAAATCAACCTTCTTATTCCCAAGAGTGCTCATGTACGTACCTGCATAAGATAGGATATATAGTCAAGACAAATGGAAAGCAAAGAGCCAGAATACTAGTAATGAGAAAAAAGAGAGCTACATGGCTACATTTGCAACGACCCAACCGACTACTGGAGCGAGACCCAGCCCAATGGCCCGACGACGAGGTTACTCCTGGACACCTTGCCGGGGTGATATGTTGTCCCCATAACACATGTTCTAATCCGCGCACTTTGTCTTCACTCGTGCGTACACTAGAAAACTTCCTAGTGGGTCACCTATCCTAAGAGTACTCTAACCCAATCACGTTGAATTGTAGAGTTCTTATGGATGAATTTTCGAAAAGAAAGATGCACTTTGTTGATATAAGTAGTGTTCTCAATCCATTTAAGATCACTAAAATTTTGGGATGTTACAATCACCCCCTCTTAAATAGTGTGACGTCGTCGTCGTCGCACCATGTTCGGAGACCAACCATCCGTGCAGGATTCTAGAGGTGGCTCCCACTGCCCATCCAATGTAGTACTACTTTTCTTTATACGGCACATAGCTCCTGCAGTTCCGGATAGTCCTGCTCTGATACCACTTGTAACGACTCAACCCAATACTGAACCGAGTGAGGTTATTCTTGGGCAAATATAATCTAAAAACATATATATGATAAAAATAAACGTATCCGTATAAATATGAAACTCATATTTTATAGGGGTGGGTTTCGGGTACGGGATTTCCCGACCCGTCCCGACCCGTTCGGGTATTTCCCGTTCGGGTCGGGAAATCCAATACCCGAAACCCGTTCGG
>JAYMSL010004900.1:0-10627 GCA_036897195.1 Plantago coronopus
ACTTTTAAATCAAACACTCCTACCCCACTTGTACTATATATCAATAAACTACAACAATTCAACCCCACTTATACTACTTTACTTTCCATTAATTACTCCTCTATACCCCACTTGTACTATATACCAATAAACTACTACTCTCCTTAAATCCTGTGCCGGAGTCAAAATGGGGCTAGTTTGAGACTTTGAGCGGACGGAGGGAGTATGTATTATGCATATGCACACATCTTTTATCCTTTCTTTAAAAACAAACTATAACATACGTATGTGTAAAACAATCATAATGTATAAACTTCTTCTGATTTGAGACAAGTCCATACAAAAGTTGCACATCTTTTTATCAAGCTTTCTAAGTGAGCTGTTACACACGAATTTTGGTCAAGTTAATTTTGTACCACAGACATAAGTTGAGCACTATTCTTGGCAAGATAAGAAGAATAAGGCCAATTGTTTAGTGCACAAAAAGGACTTGTCATAGTGTCATATACATATTCTAAGATCTAAGTTGAATTGAAACAACCCTTTTTGCTTTTAATTTTGACCTTCTTCCTTTCAGCTCTTTTGAGGTAAAAGAGCTAAGCAAAATCCCACTAACACATTTAAAGTTGTTCCTCAACTTGTCCTTCCATGCAATGTACCAAACACCTCCCATGATTGAGTGTTGAGGTCTGATTGTGACTCGCACCGTCGATCGAGCTAGTTGACAAGACGTGTACAATAAAATTTTGTCCGTGACAAAGTATAGGTAGGTTTGCCATCTAGATACACAATCTGAAAACGTAAGATATATCTGTTAAAACGTTATGTACGTATCTACATCGTTGATGGAGAGTTAAACTAAATTTGTCCATCGATTTGTTTATACTTTCCTGTCATGCACCCTTTACCTAATAGTAGTACTGATGATAAAGAAGAGTTGCAAGACTGAAATTTTCAACCTCCACCTACAAAAAGGACCCATCTAATTTGCCACTTTTGAGGCAAAGAAAAAGGCAAATTACCAAATACCATTATAGCATAAAAGTGCAGTAGCCAATAGGATAGTGACACGTGGCATAGACTTTCTCAGATTTAGGTGACTTGTCAAACCAAAAAGATAAAAATTGCTCACCCTCTTTTTACTTTCTAGTCACATCCCATGCCCGCATGTGTGCAATTATAAGCAATGCCATAATTACTTCTAATAATCACAAATTCTCGTAAAAAACGTTACTTTAAAAAAATCGCAAAAATGAGAATGCACTAATGTTAAAATATGATATTTGTTTTAATGTATTTTGTTTTTTTAAAATTACGATTTTACCAAAACTTAGATCTTATTTCTAATAGGTGTTTTAATAGAATAAAAACAATTATAACCTTAACTCACTTTTATTGTGTTAGTACTACCTTCAAAGTTTTGGTAAAACATACTCATAATTTTTCATGTAGTTTGGATACCAGTTACAATCAACAAAGTACATAATTCAGTAATGCAATATATCTATATCAAATATAAATTAACATGTATTTTACCATTCTATAACTCTATTAGTTCCATTTATTAAATTTCAATAATATTTCAACTAAATGTATCTTTAATAATGGTATGTAACGGTCTTACATCGTTTTGACAATCGTCTTTTGTGAATAAACTTGAGTAAAGTTACACCGAACCTCAACTCCAGATATGCCACCATGGTCTTTAGTCTTTAACATGGAGCAAGTCCTTTTCTTTTTTGCCTAGATTACATGGTCCAAGGAAATTTAAGATTTTTAAAACCAGCTAACAAAATCTTCCATTTTTTTAAAATACTGTAACCTTATTTTTTAAACAAGAATCTTGAAGAAAACAATTCAATCTATAATCAATCAATTTATCAACCTTTTCAAGATTACATCCAAAAGCATTAGTATATAATAGTCCACTAGTCACTAAGACTTTTTCTTTGATTTATAGCATAAAAAACTTGATAAATTGCATTGGTTTTTCCTCCTGTATGAGCACTGATCAGTCCTTTTCTTGATCCTGCATGTACTCTCTCCAATTCACAATTTTAATGTCCCTTGGATCCTTCTATGGCTCTGCACTTTTAGAGAATTAATGTCTGTGTATCTCTACATTTAATGTTGCTTCAAAAGACTTCACCTACCTTGCTATAAGTATTTCATACCTGGAAGAACAAATCTGTGTTGAGTTATGGGTCTGCAGAAGAACATGGAACCTGCTAAGAAGAGACAATTGGCTGCTAGTGAAGCTCTGAAAGAAGAGGTATGTTTGTTTGTATGTATGTTTGTATGTATGTGTTTATCTCTTTGTCAAGATTCTGTTCTGTTCTTCTTTTTGTCTGTGTTTACCTTACTTGGACTAATATGACAAAAATGGTGCTTTTGTTTGTTACACAAAAGGGACTATTTGCTTAGAAACCTGACCTTTTGGGCTACAGGAACTTGAGTTCTTGATTAGATATATGAAGTACTGTTACAGTGTTACTTTGCTTACATGATTGAAGTGTGAAGTGTCATTGATATGGCAAAAAAACTGCAGATTTTACAGCTTCAGAAAGAGCTAGAAGGCCAAACAATTATTCGTTCGGCGCTCGAGAAGGCGATGATGTGCCAGCCTCTTGTTGATGATCCTGCTTATAAATCACTTTCTGAGGTACTTTCTCTTGTTCTGTATTTCTGTTTCTTGAATGTTTTTTGCAGCTTGTTTAGCCCAGTTCTTGATTTCAAGCTTTCTGTGTATAGCTTGAGTGGAAAATAAGCTTAAAAGGAGCAGATTTAGTGAAGCAGAATCTGCTGACTTGTAGTATAAATTTCCTATCTGTTTTGGTTTTAGAAGTTGAATATAGCTTTGCTGTATATGTACAGCCTGCTGAGAATCTCATTAAAGAGATAGCTCTGTTGGAGATGGAAGTAGTGTACTTGGAGAAGTATCTTCTCTCAATGTATCGAAAAAGTTTCACGAAAAGGCTATCTACGTTGCCTGCACTGGACGAAAGGCAAAACTCGAATCTTGACACTCCTCACAATGGGATGATGATGTTTTCTGACATTGCAAAAACTAATTTAGCATCAGTTCGCGAAGATTCTGTCACGTTTGTGCCTCGTGATGATTTGAGATGCAACGACATTTTTGCACCGGACTCTTTGGCTGACAGTGGGATATTCAGAAGCCAATCGTCACTGTCTCATCGTTCCGCTTATTCCTTTAGATCTTCGCCTCCTTATGAAGGTTTAGGTGATGCTGTCGACTCATACCATTCTTTGCCTCTATCAATGCTTGAGGTAGTTAGTTAACTTGGATTGTTCTGTTTCTTTAGATGAAACTATATGTGTGCCTAATGTTTTAGTTGCTATCCAGAGGACACACGATGCAGCTTCGAGTGCTAATTTGGCCGAGTATCTCGGTTCTGATTGCCCTGAAGATGCTTGGGACACGCCCAATCGACTATCTGAAGATATGATCAAATGCATCTCGACGATATATTGTCATCTTTCTGATCCTGCTCTGCATACTCATAGTGACAGTTCCGTTTCACCAACTACAGTTTATCCAGATTGCGAAGGAAACTCATCGTTTAGTTCATGGCTCACCAATCCTTCCAGTGCTGATGAACACAAGGTGGGACTTGGTGCATCTTCGTTCGGAATGGTTGAAGTGCAAGGCATCTCTAGAGATACCGAAATGCTTAATTCGGTTAAGGATCTGCTTGACAATTATCGGTACATACATACATATCTTGTGAGTTCTGCTCTAGCGTTTAGGAGAACGAAGCATTTCGATAACACTGTTTTGTACTCTTTCGCAGATTTCTCATTTCCAGATTGGCACAACTTGATCCTGGGAAACTAAAGCATGAAGAGAAATTAGCCTTCTGGATTAACGTTCACAATTCACTAGTTATGCACGTAAGCATTCATTCGACTGTCGAATATCTATTCAGCTTTTAACGATACTTGGCTTACTGTGAACATGACTGGCTAACAGGCGTATTTGGTTTATGGGATTCCACGAGCGAATCTGAAGAGGATGTCTATGGTTTCAAAGGTTAGTTAACCTCTAACACTCGTGATGCTAACTAGTCGTATGTGCTTTTCGTCAGCTACTTATAGTTTTGCTTTCAGGCTGCTTATAACATCGGAGGACATACCATTAGTGTGGAGACTATACAGACTTCGATCTTGAGATGTCGATTGCCTCGTCCAACTCAGGTAGCAACTAGCAACCATTTTTATGCAATACTGTTACTAACCAGCAATCTTTGATGGCCTAATGGTACTTCTTTTGTTGACTGTAGTGGCTACAATCACTGTTCTCCTCCAAGGATAAGTTCAAAGCTGGAGATCCTCGAAAAGCATATGCGATAAAACACTCAGAGCCACGTTTGCGCTTTGCACTTTGTTCAGGATGCCAATCAGATCCAGCAGTAAGGCCGTTGTTCTATACTTAACTGCAAACGAACCACATTTTATCCTAGAACCAAGAAAATCTCATGTTATTCGAGTCTTAACAGAGACTTATGTGTTCAATATTCTTCAGGTTTGTGTTTACACGCCCCAAAAAGTGTTCCAGGAGTTGGAGATGGCGAAGGAAGAGTACGTAAAAATGAACATAAGGCTGCATAAAGAACAAAGACTACTCATTCCAAAGAATGTAGAGTATTTTGTGAAAGAGACGGGATTATCCCCACAGCGAACGCAAGAGATGCTCGAGCTGTCAATGCCTGATTCTTTTAAAAAGAATTTTCAGCAAGGAAAACTGTGCAAAAAAATTGATTGGGTTCCTTACAACTTCACATTTAGGTTCCTTCTCACGAATGAACTCGTGAGATGACGGATGGGGCTCGATTTGATGCAGTTACTCTCGTATATTGTAAATTACATGTAGGCTGTACCATATTAGCTTGCATATTGAATGGTATTCTTACTCGTATTGCGTATGCTGTCACGATTTGCTGAGATTCAGTTCTTCATTGCTCTGATTCGTTCTCTTTATCGGATATTGTCCTTGGATTGAAAGAGATCATACAAGATGGATTATATGAGACTCAAAGGTGAAGAAAAAAACACCATGAAGTTGTATCTGTTGTATCTGCTACTTCATTGACATAGCCTAATACTTCACCAGATACTTCATTGAAAAAAACCTGTCATGATCGTAAACTCTTCTTTTTTCGTCTTTTCATCGAAGCAATGGTAAAGTTCATTCTCCACAGAACAAAAACATTGTAGCAACTATAAGCAGATGCTATGCTGCAATATACATAGTTTTTAATCTGGTCGGATTGATGTCTATATAGTCCTACTATGAGAAGCAACCTATTGCTGCATCCGTTTTCACACGATAATTACAACTTACTAATTCTTGCCACCAGGCCTAACTGAAATTCGTCTGAAACAAAAAGAACTTTGAGGAACTGCAGTAAGGGCGTGATGTGGCAGAATATCGTAGGATCACATTTTAAGTATCCTGATGGTCTTCCGAATCTGATTCTGATTCCGATTCTGAAGTCTCATCATGCCTTGGAGGGCCTTCAATTGCACGGGTGCCACTCACATGCCTTGTTCCTGGGTGAGTGACTTCTTGAATAACATGATTTGCTATTCAAGGGAGTAAATAATGAAGTCAAGCTAAAGTTGGAAACCGGGATGACGTATAATTCCAAATGAACAGCAGAAGAACAAATACCTGACATCATAATCTTATTGAAGACTGTCCTTGCAACCTGAAGCTCTGTTTCATGGTTACTTGCAAACTTCGCCTGCAGGTAAAGGTCAACGTTTTGAGTATGCTTATGTGTACTAGTCACCCCTAGAAGACGGAGGATATGACTGGTACAGCTGACATTAGATTTAAGTCCCCTCTACATGCCTTCATTAACTTATAAGGATCGAAATTCTCATGCAAATGAATTAGTTCTAGAAACTCATCCGAACCACTATGCAATGCAGACCAGGGACTGAGAATTTATAACTATCGGAATGTTAAAAGTGCCATGCCACAGTCCAGCGAATTAATTATTTCGGGAAAGAACAAATCAAGAATAAGAATATCGTAAAAGAAAATGTGTATTTGGAGTTCAATATTCATGGTTTGAAGGTAGACTATGGAGAAAGAATATTTTGCTGTTACGAAAAAAAATTTTTGGCAAAAGTAGAGAATAAGGAGTTTACCATTTCGCCATAGAAGAAACCCAAGAGCTGGTCGAGCTTGGCCTGATGCCTTAGAAGGAAAGGACGCAAGCGACTCTTATACAATTGACTTGCTCCCTGCAAAATAGAGTCCACAAATCGCATAAATATTTGTACAAACTCTCCATATTGCTCTGGCAGTCTAAGGAAGACATTATAGCATATTCATCACCAGTCAATTTTCGTAATGCAAGGGTTGTAAGATTTTATTCCAACAAACAACAATCACTAAAATGGACAGACAAATAAGAAACCAACGAACCACACTTACATTGACAGTGGGCAGTTGAAGCCACACGAGAAATGCAAATTTCAGGTGATAGTAGAAGGGGCACCTGACAAAACCAGACAAAGCAGCAACTCTGATTGCATTAGTACCAAATAGTACATGAATCAAATTCATGAATGCATGCGTGTATTTCCACTTATACCACTTCCTATTTATCTAAAGCATTTCCATTGGGGGGGGGGGTGTCGGGAGTACACAGCTATGCTGAGGTAAGTACCAGTAGATAAATTTATCAGTGAACACTTCGGCAAGACTGAAGGATCCGTAAGCTGCAAGAATATGAGAGTACAGTTAGCATATCAATCAAAAACAGGATAAGACGACAATGTTTTCCCGCGATGTAATCAGTGTGCATAAACAGCCTCAAAGTACATTAAGCAACACATTAGTGCATGTATGCAAAACTTTGGATTACAAAGAGTCTTTTTATAAGCTTTTGCAAAGTAGATCTAATCATCTTGAAAACATTACTGACCAGCCCAATATACAAGCCATTTCTGCTGCTCGTCTTGATTCTTGTCCTCGATGGCCTTGAATGTCGAATATACAGGCAATACAACCCCCACGGAACAGCTGCAGGCCACATTAAGCAGCATTATTTACCACATACATCTTCCTAACAATTCAACCGACCATACTGTAACCGTGTAACGCAAACAGAACATTAAGTAATCATGAATATAAACAACAATTGCTCAAGCTCACCAAGCTGTTCGAAGAACAACATTCGAACCAAGCGGAGACAGAAGCAACTTCAATCCAACCTACATCATTCATCACCACAAAACAAACAGCATTCCAAATTACTAAATTTCCAATAAAATCGATTCAGCTAACAAATACAAATTGCCATCACGCACAAATTAATATCACTTGGCTTTAACACAATACACAATCATTCCAGCCAGCAATTGTGAATTCAACACAGTACCATTACGAATCGCCTTAATCGATACAGAACCTTAACATGAATATGGAAATCGAGCATAAAACTTACATCGCTATACATGCTAGGTCCGAACAGAGCCATCTTCTACAAAATCCAACTCCTTTGAATGCAAAGTTCGAACTTTTTAAACGATTTTGGGAAATTTGCGAAAGAGCTGAAACAGAGATCAAAATCGCTTATCCCTAATTTTCTTTTTGTTTCCATTTTCTGTTTTGATTTTATTTGTTGGGTTTTGATTCGAAGTCCCCAAGGTTTTATTAATTCGAGTTTGCCCCATCTGAAACAGCTAATTTACACATTTAGCCCGTTTTACATTATGCTAAATTGTTAATCTCATAATTTTTAACGAACCAATCACAAATCGATCAAGTGCATAATACATTAAGACATTAACGGTTACGAACGTACTGATAATAAAGCATACTAGTAAGATGTGTGTGTCTCTATCCACAAGTAACCACACCGGAATAAATGGTCGAGTCTCGATCGATTAGTGGTCGAGTAATTATACTATACAGAATGAAAGAAAACTTGTGCAGTCTAAATATAAATGTATGTCAGATTAGTCGATAAGTTAGTTAAGCTTATAAGCTAGCGGATAAGTAAGCTGGACACATTCCGCGTTTTTCCAACTGAGTTACACTTACAAGGTTAGGGACTTATCATTTGCTTCACAGCAGAACATGGAAATCTATCTGAGCTAGTTCAGCCATACACAGTTCATCAATCAAGCATCCAAGAATACAGTATATATCTTCTGCTGCTTTATGAGATCTATCATCAGATATGAAAGCATGAATACCACCACCAACATGTATCCAGCTGCAAGCCGGCTGCTTCTTCGTTTCTTTCTCTCGGATAGTCCTCATAACCCTCCCCTTTTCGTCCCACTTCCCCTCCGATGCATAAATGCTTGCTAACTGGAAGTGCCTCGATCCATTGTAATCTTCGATTTCCAACAACTTCTTCTCAGTTATTTTAGCAAGATCTGCATTCTTATGCTTTCTGCAAGCATTCAAGAATGCACTTACTACAACAGCATCTGGTTCGAAAGGCATTTCTTCCACCAAGGCCATAGCTTTCTCGAGATGATTTGACCTTCCGTACAAGTCAACCATACACGAGTAGTGATCGATTATGGGTTCTATGCCGTAATCTTTAGTCATTGATAAGAAATACTTCTCCCCGGCCTCAACTAGTCCAGAATGGCGGCATGCTGATAGAAGTGCGATGAATGTGAAGGAATCAGGTTTAAAGTTCTGCTCTATCATTTCTTCGAACAGACGAATAGCTTCACATTCGAACCCGTGGTGAGCTTGAGCAGCAATCATAATGTTATAAATCACTGCATCTCTTGAGCTGAACCTCTGGAATATCCTCTCTGCATATGACAATGTACCGCATTTTGAATACGTGTCCATTAATGTACTGGTGACTTTCTTGTCCATTTCGGTTCCCGTTCTTAACATGAACGCATGAATCTGTTTGCCACGATCCAATGTAGCGCCAATCGCACATGCCCCTAGTAGATTAACAAGAAGAACAGGATCTGGGCCCGTTGGTTTACTCGCTACATACTCACGGAAAAGAGTAAATGCATCCTCACACTGCCGCAGTTTCACATAGCCAGAAATAATCGCAGTCCATACGGTTAAATTTCTCTCTGGTAACATATCAAAAAGACTTCTGGCTGCTAACATCTGCCCTTTAGCCGAATATTCCACAATCATGGCAATATCGGAAAATAAATTGCCCCTACCACTGTGAAAGTTCTCTGCGTACTTCATGTTACCGCACTTCAAATACACTTCGACAATGCCACTACTTATAAATGGATTAGAACACATTCCTCCTTTGAGAACCCAACCATGAACTTCCTTTCCGTGTTTCAGACTCTTCCGGGCAGCACAAAGGCTCAATACACTAGCAATTGTGTGTTCATTCCAACAAAATCCATCTTCCGACATACGCTTAAATAAGCTAACCGCCTCTTCCTCGCGTCCATTCTGCACAAAACCTGAGATCATCGTGTTCCAAGACACAACGTCATTCAACTCCGGTTCACTCAAAAACACCTCCATCGCCATCTCCAACTCCCCTTCTCTACAACAAGCAGCAACCATAGCATTTCTCAAAACCGAATCTACATCTCGAGAAGGCCGTGGAACAACCCTCCAAGAATCAAGAAAGCTCCCACATTTCGAATACATATCCACCAAAGAACTCAACGCAAACTTGCTCAAGTCATTCCCACTCTTGACCATAACCGAATGCAACTGCCTCCCATAACTCAAATCCTTCAACTTCGCAACCAACTTAAGCATCGTCGTCAGCGTAGACTCTTCCATTCTAGTAGTCTCATCGTCGTCACACTGCATTCGAATAAATAACTCCACAGCCTCATTCTCATAGCCATTAGCTTGTGCATAGCCAGATATCATCAAGTTATATGTCACCGTGTTACGCGGGGCGGAGTCGAACAAAGCTTGTGCCTTCCTGAGGTTGTGGGACTTGATATAAGCATGGATGAGTGTGTTCCATGAGAAGACAGTACGTTCAGGCATTTCGTCGAACAGATTGCGTGCTTGTAAAGTGAGGCCATTCTCGCAGTACCAGCTTATGAGATGATTGTTATTGTATGGTGATTGTAAAAGGCCTGCTTTGATGGAATGGGAATGGAGTTTCAGACCCTCTTTCAGCAATCTCACTGTCATGACATGGATGCAGATTGCAGAAGAAAGGTGTGCGAGTGCGTAGGCCGAAGAGAATGAAGGAAAATAAAATACTTTTGAGAAAATTTTTTTTTTCCCCTAAAACTATTACACGTTTTTTAGTTTACCCATAATCTTTTTTTTGGTCCAAACTCCCCCATATTATTTTCCGGATTTTCACTTTGCACAAAGGTTTAACAGACGTTAGAATTCCGTCTGTCAGGCGCGTGGAGTGAGTCTTACACGCTCAAAAACGTGTTTTTTAGGCCAAAACGTTTCTGAAAAACCCTGAAAACTCAAAACCTCTAAACCCAAAACATTTACTTCACCTTTTACACTTCACTCTAAATTTCTCCCTCCAAGGTAAAACCCAAGTAAAACTCACAATTCTGAGATGGTTCGAGCTCGAAAGTGTTGGTTCGAGTTGGAGGTTGGAGGTTGACGAATTGGGTTTGTGATTCTTGGACGGATCGAAAGTGTTTAAGCCTTGTTCTTGGGCGA
>JAYMSL010004901.1:0-10627 GCA_036897195.1 Plantago coronopus
GAGACAGTGGATTGAATATCTTCAAGGGAAGAGGCGGTGAAGGAAGGGCGAAGGTGCTGGAGCAAAACTCTCTGCCTTTCAGCTGCTTTCTCCATCTGGATTGATAAAATTGCGTATGCGTTTAGCTAACAAGGAGGAGGGAATTGAAACGATCGATCGGGTAGAAGAATGGTTACGTTTGCGTATATATAGCACAAGTGTGGCTGGCGTTCTGTAATTGAATTTTTTGATATTGAATTCTTCTTTTATCAGTATTGGGAAGCGTGAAGCGGATGAGATAAAGTTAACAAGGAATAGGATGATGAATTATTGAATTATATAGTTGGATATATTTTGGATCGACGTGCGTATTTTATGAATTATCTTCTCATCACCGCCTATTTTGACAAATCACACTCATGTTTATGGTTGTGTAGTTTAATTACCAGGATAAGCATACATAGTAATTGTCATTGTTGTGAGTTTTTTTTTTTTTAATCTACATTGTTTTTACCTTCTATGGAAACTCCACCCAATAACACTTGGATGTATAAAAAGATTAGTAAGTGTTTAATTTAATTGAAAATTTCAAAAGTACATTTTTTTTGACGTAATTGAAATACAAATATTTTTAGTTGAATTAAACATAGTTAATTTTCGTTTCGATATTTTTCTTTTTTTTGAAAAGGTAAAATATATTATATTATTTGTACGAGATGTACAAAAAGTTTACAACCAGGGAGAAAAAAGACAACTCCACCTACAAAAATATCCAAACCGCTACACCATACTAATTTTCCACCTGACATACCGACTCCAATCCCGTTGCCTCCTTAAAAACCTTCGGAGTAAAATCCAATGGGATAAAACCCCGTAAGGAAAAAAAGAGTACAACCGAGTTGGTGTCAAGTGGAATACTAACCGACAAACCAAATTAGACCAACAACGATATACAACCCAAAATCTCAATATTATCTCATCGAAAAAATATGAATAAAATAAATATTTTCTCTGTTCCAATTAAAACATACTAGGGTTATTTATTTTTATCTTGAACAGATACTATGAATAAAACGTCTTCTAAACGTCTTCTTAAACGTCTATGCACAATATGAGGTGAAAGTGAGAAAAGTATAAAAAATTACTCGCAACAAAGCGAGATAATAATGATTCTCCATGTAAAACTAACTAAATGAAAATCTACGTGAATAATAGTTTACTTATTGGTAATTTGTAGTGATAAAACTGGAATATTTATATAAAAGAACTATTTAAAATTGTTGATTAGTTTTGTGCAACACCTAAAATAAAACGTGTAGTATAGTTTTATAAAAGACGGTGGGAGTAGCCAGTAGTAAGTTATCAACGTACCATCCCTCTGTCTCACACAACTTTACCCACTAAATTTGGCGCGAAGTCTAAGAAAATGAGTTAAATTAACGCAGTAAATGAAAAATTAAGTGGAGTAAATTAATTTTTGGTGATAAAGTAGTAATATTAATGTTAAAATAATGTTTTAATGTGTGAAGTACCTTTCTTATGTGAGAATGAGTAAAGTTTTATGGAACATCTAAAATGAAAAGTGGGTAAAGTTTTGTGATCTGGATGTGGAGTAGGTCAGTTTCAATCTAGTTGTCTATGCATATTCTTTATAGTATATATGCACCATAGTCCATAGTATATTCTCACAATCTAGTTGTCTATACTCAATTCTGTATTAGTAGTTTAGCTGATGTGTGCCAAACTTTAGTATATTCTCACAATATTTTGCATTAGTATCATTAAGTGATGTTCCCGAAAATTAGATTATAACGGTACATTACAGTATCACACGCATGTCTTCTGAATGAACAAGATTACTTTGGATACTGAAGCAAGTATCTTCCTGCAGGAACAATTTCAGCATCCAGTATGAACTAATAACTCCACTCGCGCCGAGACCAAATGGAGAACCGTTATTCATCCTTTGCTTGCCGCTTTAAAAAAAAGAAAGAACAGTCTACTCGTGCGCAATAAAATCAACCAACATCACAACATCCAATCACTTCTAGTCGTAAGTCATAACAACACAATAAACAAAAATTCATAAGCATACCACATGCGCGCTACACCTTATAGATGATAGAATAGAGTACATCACGAACAAAAACAGGAGTCTAAAGAAAATATGAAACCGGCTAATTAGAACCAGCAGGGCCAACAAGTACTCCCTGTGCATTTCCTTCCTTCTTGCCACTCTCATCCTTCATTTCTCCATCACCTTTCCTAATCTTTATCTTGTACTTGGACTCAAACTCCGCCATCTCCATTTTTTTCTTTTCCAATGCTTCATTAAACCGCTTAATAACATCCTCGAGCCCCTCTCTGTTTCGCTCTACGGCTGGCAAGACTTCTTTAACAGTTCTCTCAACAAGAACTCCTCCGATCATCCGGTAGCACCGGCGTGCAGGATCAAGTGGTTTAATGGCGTTGATCACAAGAGAATGCTCACTGGCCTCTATCTCAAGTTCGGTAATTTTGGAATGAATTTGGGTGATTTCATTCCTCATGGAGGTGTACATGTTGGCAACTGCTTGCTCATTAATTGGTTCTCTAATGTCACCCTCAGCTCTTGCCATGATTTTAATCTGAAGATAATGGAAAAACAGGATTAACTTAAATTGGTCGGAATACTGAATCAAACACCCTTCACAACAATTTTGCAGGATGGGCAGTGATGAGATTTTAAATTATGTGAAATTGACATAATAGATAGGTGGATTAGAGCTTTCTACAAGCATATAACGTAAGTAGGATAAAAAGATTAACGTTTAGCATAAAAAGCACGCATATAAAGCAAGTCCCTTACTATCAGGTTCAAGAAACTTGCTGCACTAGAAAGCATATAACAGAAGCAAGTTCAAGAAACTTGATGCAATAGAAACTACGTTGTATGACAGTGCCTAAGATATGATCTTGTTAGCATGCTTAAAGTTAGCTGAGACTGTTGCCGCCTCGTTCTATACGAAAATAACGTATCCCATTTCACTAAGCATGAAGAAATGCGACTACAGGAATGGGAACTAATATTTCCCTCAATTCAATACTGCCACAACAAATCAAATGCATTTTAACAAAGAATAGGAACACGTGAGAGAGTATCAACCGCCCAGACCGCATAAATGAAAGAACAATAACACATTTAGCGGTAAAAGATAGTGCTTTCATGCTTTATAAGTATCTCTTACGGAGAAGAAACAATATGAACAAATTAGAAAAGAGTTTATAACATACCACGTGAGAGCTTTGCAACTCAGAAAATAATGTAAATGACCGTTCAAGAAGCTTGAAAATGCAAATACTACCGCTTTAATTTCCCGCATAGAAACAAATCAAAATACATTTAAAATATCAAGAAAGAAAATGAATGTTGGTTGCGAAACAGTTTTACGCCACTCAAGTAATAGATCATGACCAAAGCTGGTACAATTCGATCCACAGCAACTTGACACCGTGTAAACATACATAAAAGACAAGTCGAAGCATCAGGCAACTAGTGCACCACTTAGACAAACCACAGCAGTTTACAGGTCAATTACTCAATTCTTCTGAACTCACTAATAAATGACAGTTTCATAATTCTCTATGTTTCAACATTTCTGGTTCAGATTCACAAATTCGAGGTTCCACTAGCTAGCATACTCAATCTAGCTCCAGACCATACAGCACAAAGTCAATTCACCATCTGACAAATTAACTCCTCAATCCTGAATCCTAAGCTCTATGTTCAAAAATTAAAGAGTCCAGTAAAATCCTGAACAACAATGATTCTAGCACATTCCACTCGATAGGCAAACCCTAGTCTATAGGAAAAATGTTTTCAGCTAGATCAAACTGATAAAACCGTAAACAAAAGAGTTGTGATTAACATATATCATAAGAAACAGCTCGAACAAGTGAATTCATCCATTCCAGTTGCAGAAACTGAAATTTTGTTGTTACCTAAATAAATTGAGTTGGAAAGACTGATGTTACCTGGAGCTGATCGAGCTATTACAGACTCTTTCTACGAATACAGTGGGCGATTTCACGGAGATGAAAGTGGAGAAGCTCGAGATGATTCTTCTTCTTCTCCGTTGAGCTAGGTCTGTTTTTTCTCTGAGATGCTTAATTGGGTCTTAGAACTGAGTGGGCTTTTTACTTTTTAGTACTAAAATTTTAGGGGAATTTTGGTGAATATCATTAAAATATGGGATCAAATTTAAATATTGTAAGTGTTAAATTCAGATTTTTTTAAGGAAAAAAAATGTTAATGTTACTTAATTATGTCTTTGAATGTTTTTAAATTTGTGTTGATTGAAGTATATTTATACGATATATAGGGAAAACGGCATCCTTAAAACGACATCATGGAAGTGTTCAATATTTTACAAAGGTGTGTTGACGTGTTATCGAACAAGTTTGTGTGTGAATAGTAACTGAAGTTCAGTTGTCGTGAAACCTAAATCACATGTAGCGCAAATAAAAGCAAGAGTTCGCAAGTGTATGTGTGAACACAAGTGTAAAAGTTAGGAAAAATTGAAAGATGGGGCGCCTTAAAATACATGGGATTAATTATATTAGAAAATAGTTATATTGGTGTATTGATTTTGAAATATACTCGTACCACGAATAACAATTAAGTATGATTTAATACTGCAAAATTGCAAAACTTAAACCACAATTCTAGAACGTCCTTGATGTTTAAAACAGTGATTGCGAAAAAAAAAACCAAGACAAGAATGTTTGAGGTGATCTAGGGTAAGAACAATTGTGTCTAGATTGAGTTAAGGAAGGTTTTGTAGATGAATAATACTAGCTTAGGCAAAAAGAATATGATATATGTATGAATATCATTCATGTTTAAGGTTCTTAGATGAGAGAGTGTCAAATGAGATAAATTTAACAAATGATATAGTGATATGTAGAAGTGTATTGGATCTTTTTAACAGAGTTCTTTAGTTTAATGTCAAACAGTTTGCATGTTTCATTATGTATTTTAAACTTAAAATTACCTCATTTAAATCATATATCCCATGATTATATAATTCATGCTATATAGTACAACATGTTGGTTGACGAGATAAATGTATAAAAGACAAGATTATGTTCAATTCAATTTCAATTCAGGTTTATTCCATTCAGACTTGATATTTATACTTATTCTGTTCAATTCAGGTTCAGTTCAAAGATTTTCAGTTGGACGGAGTCCGCCTTGCACAAAGACTAACTTGTTATAGACCATTTTAGTTAATCATACCACAATATAACACAAGCAAATCTAACTTCTTGAGTAATTAGAACTAAGGTGTATAATTATTAATGAACTCTAAAGTCTAAACCCGCAGAATAGCAATGAGAAGAAGGAAAAGCAATCAACATTACACAACTCTAGATGTTTCACACCAACAAAGACCATACAAAAGGCAACAATGTCAAAGTGACTTGTATGAGTTCTGTTCATTCACATCAGAAAACACAGGGACGAGTTCCCCATTTTATTTATCGATTCTGTGGAAGATGCTATGTAACTCATTTGATCGCAATTTGGCTTAGGGATGTCATTGTGCATCTACAGAACCTGCTCATGGCTCGAAAGTCATGCTCTCAGCCTCTTTCCTGACTGTATCAAAGAGCACCGAGGATAGGTACCTCTCCCCAAAGCTTGGGAAAATTACCTGCAACAAGTCATTTATATGACATCAGTATCAGACTATCAGTAATAGAATGAACTTATATGTAAGAGTAGAGATACGCACAACGATGAGCTTTCCAGCATTTTCTGGCCGCTTTGCAATCCTAACAGCAGCTGCTGCAGCAGCACCGGATGAAATTCCCACCTGTGTAGAACACATTGTACATGTTGAAATGATTCTCAAGAAAATTTGAGTGGAAAGGACTCAAAGTAGTAAAAGGTACTTTGCGATTTTTTTTCTTTCTAATGACCAAAATAAACAGAACGTACCAATAAACCCTCTTTCAAAGCAAGTTGCTTCGCGGTCTCTATGGCCTCATCACTAGAAACCTTGAATAAGCACATGAAGGTAAGTGGTTAATCACATCGAAAACTAAGGTCTATAATTTCTCTCTAAAATCATAAGAGAAGCATTAACTAACTTCCTTTCGACTGAGAAGATGTGAAGAGGGAACCAAGAAACTTACTTGAATTACTTCATCAATGAGATTCACCTCCAGGACGCCAGGGATAAATCCAGCTCCAATACCTTGGATCTTATGTGGACCTGGAGCATTTCAAAAGATCTTTCATTAAACTTGAAGATTTAAGGTTTAGGCCAAATTAATCAGGCATTGGAAATAATCTACAGAAAGCAATAACAGGCTGAAAAGTGGACACAACACGTTTTTTCTGGATAAGCGAAATTTTACTAGGAACTTCATGGATTAATAAAATCAAGTACTGTCTCACTTAGTTACAGCGAGATGTATTATGCTACTTAATGTTCATTGTGCAAAGTAGCACTATCAAGTCAGTATTGTGACTTGTGAGTTCCTGTAGTATAGCCACAAAACTTAGACTACATCACCCCAAGATCAGATGAGTAAGGAATTTCAGACAAAGTTCTCTAGTACAAGATCCTTATAAACGCAGACCAACTAATATCCATATCGGAAAGGATATTTGGTTCTCCAGCACCAGAAGAACAATCATGTGAGCATGTTAATGAATATGCACAACTTGAGGATGAAAGGGTAGCCAACTGATTATATGTAGGTAGTAGGACTGCAATGACATTTGATGCTCTGCAGAGAATAGAACTTGAAACAAGCGCATAACTTAGAACGAGGCGAGATAGTCCTGACAAACTAACCTGGTTTTCCACCAGAAAGAATAGGACTCTCAACTGGTTCTACACCGTAGAGCTGGCAAAAGATAAGGTGAAAAGATATCAGAAAACAATCCATGTACTTATAAAACAGATTGTACATAAGACTACTTGACTTGACCAAAAATTCTCACGAGATATCATAATCAAATTGAACCACAAAATATCGATAAGTGAATCTACCTTGACATCTGGCTTGTGCTCTCTAAGGTACTTTCCTGTGCCTGTGATTGTGCCTCCAGTACCAATACCAGACACAAATGCATCAATCTTTCCATCTGTTCCTTTCCAGACTTCAGGTCCGGTGGTCTCATAATGAATCTACAAAATGTCATATTTTCCACAATAAATTCCTCAACAAGCAAAGTTAACATTCCCATTGTCATAGTTAAAAGTTAAACCAATTATTACCTTTGGGTTAGCAGGGTTTTCGAATTGCTGAAGGATGAAGGAATTGGGTGTCTTATCCCGAATCTCTTCAGCCTTCTGAACAGCACCCTTCATTCCCTTTGCGGGATCGGTCAGCACCAGCTCAGCACCAAAAGCACGGAGAATAATTCTGCGCTCAAGACTCATAGAAGCAGGCATTGTAATGATAAGCTTGTAGCCCTTTGCAGCTGCCATGAATGCCAATCCTATACCAGTGTTTCCACTTGTTGGCTCAATGAGGACACTCTTCACAATAAATAAAAAATGAAAACGTCAAGAACATGCTATCACGATGCAAACATATCAAAATCCATATTACAGCATCAAAATTTCAATCATAAGCTGCAACACGATAGACTTTTACCTCTCCTGGCGTGATGAGGCCTTCTGCCTCAGCATCGGCAATCATACTATACCCAATCCTGCATAATTGAGGACACTCTATCAGTGCTCATGCAGTTTTAACTGTTAAAATAATCATAAGAAACTCTATGACTAAGGCTAAGTTTAGTTTTAGTTTGTAAGCTCAATGGGCTTATTCGACCAATTGGGAAAAAAAAAAGAAGCAATGCCTACTAGCTTATGAGCTAGCCGATTCAATAAACTACTACAACAAACTTCTTTACAAACTAGCCTAACGATCAGTTTCATATTCTTGTTTTGCAAATAAGCCACCTTATCATCCAATTTATGAAGACCTTCATTCAAATCAGCAACATCAGCAATTTGTATTAGCTAGTTTCATCAGCTGATCAACTAACACTGGCTTACTAGTTACCATCTACCAGCTCCCTTATCAATGAAGTCCTAATGTCATATATCTGCTCATTTTGCTAAACAGAGCCTAATCACCATCTACAAGCTACCTTTATCAGTCCTAATGTCAAATATCAGCTCGTTTTGTTAAACATAGCTCGATCATTTCGTATCAACAAGAAAGCAGTCAAAATACCTATCCTTAACACTGGAGCACGGCTCCATGGATTCCAACTTGGCAGCAACACGCCCAACACAGCCATCAGTAATGTTGTTCAAGTACACCAACGGCGTATTGCCAATCAACTAACCAAAAAAATATAAAAAATCAGTCTTATCACCCAAATAGCCTTCAAATGTAATATCCCAAATTCCCAATACATAGAAATTAACAAGCTAAAAAGAAGAAATGACTCACTTCAGTAATATCCTTCGCAATTCCAGTGCTTGCCATCTTCTTTCAGTATCACTCTGCACCCAGATCACGAGTAACAACGTCAGACAATTTACAATCTCCCTTTCTTAAAAACCCAACAACATATAATAGATTAAATCTAACAAAAATCAGAAGAAGAAAAAAAAAAGGCATGAATTTGTTATCCGTTTGGACAAAGTTTGCCGTTTACACCAACCAAAAGGTGAAAAAAGACAAACACTCCCCACAAACAATGATATCAATTGATCGAGTAGAATACACAGCACAATAATGGAATGAAGAGAATAGTAGAATGAAGATTGAGATGGGTTAAAAATGGATAAAAACAAGGAACAAGAATCGGCGTCACCTTTGATGATGGGTTTTGTTATGTCGAAATGGGAAAAAAGGTGAGCTTGGAAGACTGATTATATAGCGTAAATTCTCAGTCAAGCTCAACCAATGACTGGACTAATAATAGTAGTTTATGGTAATTTGGACCGTTAATTACGAAGACTAAGAATTAATTATGATCAAGGTGGAAAAATACAAATTCTCATGATCCACGATTGACTGTGCGTTCGGTTGACCCGAACCGAACCGAACCGAAGTTTCGGGTTGAATCGGGTTCGGGTTGAAATTTAGTCAAACCGAAAACCGCCCCGAAATATCAGTTCAGGTTCGGTTTAACCCGATCGGATTCGGTTCGGTTCAAACCGAAAAAAACCGAATCTTAAAAAAAAAACCTCTAAAAATCAAAAAGTTCCTTCAAAGTTAAATTCATCCATTGAAGTGCTGTGTAGAGATTAGTGTTGTTTAAGATTAATATAGCGATATTCATCCATTGAAGAGCTTCCTCGTAAAGTCGTAATGAAGGAGTTTCTTATATCTAAAGGCTGCTGCTCCAAATTGGTGGAATGAATCAGAACAGAAAAAAGCTCACCTTGCAGGAATAGGCTTCGACGGTCGGCGGTAGGATTCAGGCAGTCGGCATCGGCGGAGACAAGGTGCAGATGTGGGTTCGAAGGGGGAGGCCGGAGGCAGTTGGGGGAGGCGGAGAGAGAGAGTAGGGTTTTGTGTTGAGTTGTGACTGTGTGAGACTCGTGAACTGAAAGAAGAAGACTAGATTAGAAAATTTAGAAATCACAGCATCACTGTATTATACATAAGTTTTCTTTTAAAAAAAATTCGGGTTGATTCGGTTTGACCCGAAACCCGCGGGTTTCAACCCGAAATTCTGAAAAATGGGAAACCGAACCCCGGCCCGAAAATTCGGATCGGACTGGTTCGGTGCGGTTTTTCGGGTTTTCGGTGCGGTTTTCGGTTTTCGGGAGTTATGCACACCCCTACACGATTCCACGCTCTCTGTTTTATCTTTTTAGTTTTCAATGTTTCCGGGCCAATTCTCTTTTTTGTTTTTAATCGACAAACTATTACGAATTATTAAGTAGTAATATCAAGATGCATCTAAACATACATATTCAAATACTCGAATTTCGAACCTCTCTCGTCTATCGACACGACCATCTTATGACTCTTTTTAAAAATTAAACTGATATAATTTTTAAAAAACACATATATAAACTCATACGAAATTGATAGAAACTAATACATCCGATCGATACAAAAGTGATGGCACGATAGTTTTAAATGATTCTTTTAACTCGCGAATTATATAATATTGTACTTGGTTTTTTTAACTTAAGAAAGAAAAAAAAGGGCATTTTCTAAGATTTTGTATCATTGACATTGGACTTATATACATAAGACATAAGAAACACCTTTAACAACGAGTTTTTAGTTAAAATACTGATATTTTTAGTTATATAATACAAAGTCTTGAAATAAAACGTGAAAAACAGAATATATCAGTGCTAAAATATAATACACCAGTGTTTATTTTAGTGCATCACTGATCTTTGAAGTGCATATCAGTATTTCTGTGATGTACGACTTCATATTTTTCACATCTTTTACAATACTTACATCCTCATCAATTGTGTATTCGTGTCTTTTTTTTTTAGAAAAAAAAAAAAAGAAAAAAATAAAGGGTCCTGGGTCCTCACGAGACATCTTCCCCTTGGGAAAAAATCCAGTTTTGGTACCTTATTGTGTCCAGTTTCCAATTTTGATACCTTATTGTGGCACTGTCCAATTTGGGTACCTTATCTTTGTATTTCATCTA
>JAYMSL010004902.1:0-10626 GCA_036897195.1 Plantago coronopus
AGAGACATGTTTCAGACTATTACATATTCAGGTATTATGTTGGTTTTATTCTTTATGGAGATTCCATTTGGTTTTAGTTAATATTAATTGTATGATTGTACTGTCTAGTTGTCAATTTTACCAAGAATTATATCAAGCAAGGATCAGAAGAGTAAAACATAAGTGGCGGATCGATCTTAGTAAAAACCTATTTGTTAGATTCAAGGTAAAACCAACTTCCTTCGTCCCGCCCGAAACTTCTCATTTTATCAGTTTTAGTGTTCCATTTACTTGTTTTGGACCTCAGGATTGTTTGATTTGCATTTCTTCAATTTCCAGACTTGATGGCAAAGATGTCATTTAGCCTACAAAAATGAGATTTTGGATCAAAATATACTCCCTCCGTCCAGTCAATAGTTTCTCACTTTCCTTTTTAGTAGTCTGTTACAAAGCTTTCCGTTTTCCTTTTTGGACATGTGGTCCCCAATCTTTTTGCACTCATTTAATTACAACACACCAAAACATACTCCCACTACCTCCACTTATAATATAATAATCAAAACCTTATTTTGTTGACCAGAACACAAGTGATAAGCTTGTACTTGGACGGAGGGAGTATTTGTTAATCTATGAAGGTTTATGATTTCTGATGACGACATCTCTAGTAGATAACGGCCTTCGCTAGATGCGTTATTTGCTGGAATTTCCCCTCATTAGAGCCAGTCCAGGACTGAATTGCCAGTCCGTTCCCTCTAGTCTACTTTTTCTATCTACATTCTGGATCTAATATATACTTAGTCCAGATCAAAACTAGATTGAACTAGTTCGATCTATTTAGACAAAAAAAAAAAAAAATCATAAACAACTCACCTGACTTCTTCTTCTACAAGATACATAATTCATTCTTCCAACCTAAACTCAACTGAACCCGCATCTTAAAGCTGTAGTGTTAAACAGGTAGTGTGAGTAGAGAGTTGAAGAGAAGATGGTAAGCATAGCATAGGATACTTGAGTTGGGGTGAACCACGGGTGAATCGGCAGTAAAAATGGATAGTAATAAAGAGGCATGCAGTCGTTGAAAGTCCACATGACATGTTAGCAGCAGGATGGATTCATACTTGTCCCGTGCTTGCTTATATAACAACAGTAGCTAGCATAGTGTATTTGGACTTGGCTTCACAAATTCATTTACTCAACTTTGATCTCACATGCAGCCTTTCTGCAAATTTCCTGAAACGTGAACTATGTAAATAATCACACATGAAAACAATGAACCCTTCTACTACTAGTAAGTTGTACCACTATTTTTATTTATTTTTCTTCCAGATCAAATCTCAACACTATTTTTCCATAACTACTTACTTCAGTATACTACTCCCACTATATCTCCTACAACTTCATTCCGATTGATTTTTAAATTTTGAGTTGTAAATAATTGTCAAATTCCAAACACCGCATCCAATTTCTATCCAATTTCTAAATTGTTGATATTCTTGGTGAAACAGTTAGATAGTGTACTATATTATAAATAATTGACGTTTGTTAATGTTTCACAGTAAAATAGTAAATGTATTTTCATAGTGAAACAAACAAACAATTGATATTTCATACTCTGTGTCCCACAAAACTTTACTCACTTTACTTTTTTAGTTATCTCACAAAACTTTACTAATTACCAAATAACGAAGCTACCTCACATATAAAAACATTATGTTAATATTAATATTATGTTTTATCACTATACATCACCAAAACAGTAACCTACTATACTTACTTTTTCATTTACTATTTACTTAAATTCATTTTCTTAAACTATGCGTTTGTGGGTAAAGTTTTGCGGAACAGAGAGAGGGCAGTAAAATAGTCAATGTAAATACTAATTATGATAAAACAATTTATATATATAGTAAACAACGTATATTGTATTGAAATCATTTGATGTCAAGATTATTATGGGTCTGCCTGGACAAAAGGCTCAGATTGAGCATCTTTTAGTCACAAGAGTTTACCGTAAATTCACCTCAAAATTTTGATGCGCCTTTAAATGATACGAGTTGAGACCCGTCTTTGGAAGCAGCCAATACAACACACCAGTAACAGTAAAAATGATGGGCCTTCGTAAACTAACTAACTAACGGTCACATGGAGCTGTTTGAGAAACTTTGTTCAAACGTGAAAACATTTAAACCGTAGCAGCAGCCTCACACTATAAAATATCCCGCGCCAATCACTTAAACCTCCTCACGTCACTCACTCCTACCTACTCCACACTCTCTTCATCAAACACCAGATGGATACCTGCAAGAAGTCCCCACTCAAACCATGGAAAAAGGGTCCTGCCAGGGGCAAAGGCGGACCCCAGAACGCTACCTGTGAATATCGAGGTGTACGTCAACGTACATGGGGCAAGTGGGTGGCCGAGATACGCGAGCCAAAGAAGAGGACTCGACTCTGGCTCGGCTCTTTTGCAACAGCTGAAGAGGCTGCAATGGCTTATGATGAAGCTGCAAGAAGATTATACGGTCCCGAGGCTTACCTCAATCTTCCTCATCTGCGATGCAACTTCAACCCTCTCAACAAATCACAAAAGTTCAAATGGTTCCCTTCTAATAATTTTGTATCTATGCTTCCTAGTACTGGCTTGCTGAATCTTAATTCGCAGCCAAATGTTCATGTAATTCACCAGAGGCTCCAGGAACTTAAGAAAACGGGGGCCTTTGGTTCATCGTCTAGTTCATCATCATCCAGTGCCACTAAAGGTGACGAGCCAAGTGTGAGTCAACAGCCCCGAGATGAAACTCAAAAACCCACTACGAAAGACAATGATATCCCTCAAAAGACACCAGGAAGTTCAGAAGAGAAACCTCAAATTGATCTTACTGAATTCTTGCAGCAGATGGGGGTGCTAAAAAGAGAGGATCGGCCTACTGTAAGCAGCAATGCACCCACTAGTTTTACCCAGGTGGAATCCTCCGTAACTGATGGAGTGAGTACCTTTAATGAAAAAAGTTTTGACTGGGATACACTCAGTGAAATAGCCGTTGATGCTCAACTGGGAGTAGAGGCAGGAAGCTTTCATTCATACGATAGCCACGATGAACTGATGTTCCCTCCATATATCTGGAACTTCTGAAAGAGTAGGAAAATTTTGTAATTACTGCATCACGGTCTTCTTCATACAGATAGACCAGTAATAATGATATGATCAAACACCTGAATTATTTGTGTTAGTGATTACAGCAACTGAAACCAAATGATGCACATGGCAATCATTTTCGTAATCATACGCGGCATACTTCCCTGGAGAAGTAACATAAACTAAATAAACGCATATAGAATGTTCACCTCCCAGGCTCGCACCAAAGGAAAGTTTCAAACAACGCATCTTTTGCTGTGAATACCTAATGAGGCAAAAATAAAGAAACAGAAGGAGAGAGAGATACTCAACTGCATCTTTACTGCGAATCAGTTGGAGAAATTACACAGTTAATGATGGCATACATGATCAAAGGCTAACACAAACAGATGTATCTTGAAACATATACATCAAGATTTAAACCACTAACAGCTGTTTTGTTAAATATGCCAAAACATTGTCTTGGGTTAAGAAATTTGTGAACCACTAGATCTTCACCAAGGTCACCAGAAAAAAGGCATCAAATTTTGAGAAAACAACCCTGGTAAAAGGATTTTTTGTTTCACGCATCATCATATTCTGAAGCACTCAAATATTCACCATGTTCCTCGAAATACTCAATTAAACGCTTCAAGAATTTATCACCGCTAACAGTTTCCGTGTCACATATAATGCAGCATTGCCTCCTTGCTCTTGTTACTGCAACATTCATTCTTCTGTGGTCACTTAGAAAGCCAACCTAAGAACACATATTTTTGTATTACAATTTTTAATGTCAATTACACTATTCTGACAGAAATCTTATACAAAGAAGTACCTCTTTCTTTGAGTTTGACCGGACCATCGAAATGATGATTGCCTCCTTTTCACGGCCTTGAAAACCATCAACTGTAGATATTTCCAAATCTTTTAGCTTGTTTTCATTGCTTCTCAACATCTTAAGTAACACCACCTGAAACGGAGTTACGGTTCAGCATCCACTTTGATCTAAATAACTGAGTTTTATCATTTCTAAACTGGCTTCAAACATACCTGAGCTGCATAAGGCGCGATAATTCCTATGTTAGCAGCTTGAACACCATCTTCCACAAGTCTCTTGGCATGTGCAATGGAAATTGCAGCTTCACCCTCATTCAGCGTGCTATCTTCTTCGTCTTTCTTCTCTTCCATGTCACAACTGATAGTGATAGCAAACAGGTATGAATCTAAGTGCTAGCATGAGGACCCCTAATGAGGTCAACGAACGCATCATGTGAACTACTTCAACTCCCCATGTGTAAGTATAGCTATAGTAAGATCTTGTCAAGTAAAAGGGCATACCCAGCCGTGTCTATCAGAAGAAGGGTTGGCTCGGTTGAAGATGACCTTTTGACATCCTCAAGGTCATACAAGTTATGCGCTGCGACACTTGAATGGGCTTCAACCTATTATTTCAGATTGGGAGACAAACAGTTATCCTATGAATTATTTGTAACGAAAAAGTAAAAACTGGAGTAAGGGCGTGCAGTCAACAGGGGGAAATGTCCATCTCACCACTATATTTGCTGAAGATAGTCTGTCAAATATTATGTAAGATATGAACCCTAGGAATCATTCATCATGAGTATAGAATCTATCAAGAAGAGGATCAGTGCCAGTGCCATTTAAGAGGAGCTTTCTTGCCATATTCAGTCTTACGGCGGGTTCATCCGATCTCCATGCCAATTCATAGATTCCGATAATTCCTTTCCAAAAGTTTAAGATATTGTAATTCTTTCAAATAGATAACTTTATTCAAAAAAATGAAATCAACCAATAGTCTGTGGGTGGGGTTAAGGGAGTAACTCTTAAGTTCAAGAGACATATAATATCAATCCACAAAGTCTATCAGTGACTCTGAATCATTAAAGCAGCAATGCAAAAATCTTTTCTTTTTTTTAAAATAAAGACATGAGCTTACCAGATAGAGAGGGGAAAAAACAAAGTATTGCTAAAAGACGGAGCTTGTTAATTGGAGAGAAAAGGATAGTAGACAAAATTGTGCAGTCACCTTGCCATGATACAATTCTTCAGACGACCAGTTCATGATAAGTTTGTGCATTCGGTACTGAACAGTGAGCATAGATGTTACCACATCTCCATACAAGTCTGCAAGACGTTCAAACAGGGTTCTTCCTAGTCCTTTCTTCTCAGCTTCAACACTTTGAATAGTAGGGGGCAGCTGGAGGTGGTCACCCGCTAGTATACACCTTGAGCCCTATCACAATTGTAGATATTTTAGAGATAACTCCGATATAAAGTGTGACTTTGCGACATACCGAAGCCAGATTTGATATTTGATGTAATCAGGTAAACTTCGCCTTTCTTGTCAACAAGCACAACAGGGTAATAGTTAATTGATTTGCAGTAAAAAGGCAGGAATATACAAAAAGGATGATTCCTCCCTCCATGACAAACTTCACACTTAAATTTTGGACAACAAAATAAGGATAAATGAGAAAATGACAAATATAATATTTAAATTAAAAAATGATTTTTAAAAATGAATATAAATTGACAGTGGGTTGATAGAGTGGAATTGAGTATTACTTTCTCCGTCCCCTAATAAGCTTGACAGTTTAGTGTTCGAGGAAAATTCTAGAAAGTGTGTTATTTTGTGATATTTTATTAGTGAGGGGTGTTGGACTTGTTACGAGACTGAGAGAGTATAGTTCAGCAGAAGCTCTAAGGCATTGATAATTTTCTATGTGTTCCTGATATAGAATATCAGGATAACTTTGAGTCTTGAATCGTCAAATCTCATGCCTTCATGAAGGTGCCTCTCATATTATCTCTGTTCTTTGCCCTTATAACAAAGGACGAGAAAGGAAGAAAGTCTACAGGACCTTTCACATAAGAGTTTTTTTTTCTTTTCATTTTGCAAAAGTTCATTGAAACTCAAACGCAATGTACAAATATCAGAGGGGTATACTCCAATATGTACAATCTCGTAAAAATACGAAAATGACAAACAATGCCAAAGCTACAAAAGCAAATTTATGATGGATTTATGTGAATGCAAACTCTTGCGCAAGGCATCACATCTTTACTTACAAACAATACATGTTTAATATACATGCGTTACCCCATGCATTACTAATGATAAGTGGATATGTTTGTAGCTAAACATGTGACTTTGTTGCTAAACATGATGTTGATCCCATCTCTCGAGAGACGGTCTCTTCGAAAAGTTGCTCTTATTATGTGAAAGGTGATTCCAGTTCTTATGACAAGGTGATGAACGATAATTACCCTTGGTCTGAAATGACGGAAGCATCATGCAAAAATTCTATAATCTATTATTATTACCTTTAGAAGAGCAATCCAACAAGAAATTTCTAAAGCTTGTGCAGCTTCATCAATTATAACCAAATCGAAGGAGATGCCTTCCAACATTTTGGACAAAGCGCCAGTCAAGGTTGTTAATATCACATCAGAATTCTTGATCACATCTCCTACTGCAAGCTGCTGCCTTTTACGCTCTTCTTTTGAAAGTGTCTTAAGTTCCCTACGGATTTCCCTCTTAGTATTTTTATCCTTAGCTTTTAAGAGTTTACTGTTCAAGGCCTGCAGACAAATCAATTAAGATGTTGATAAACAAAACAGCAAGTGGGATGTTTAATCTCTGCAGTTCACCAGATTTGAAACAGAAAGTAATCTTAAAATGAGAAAATTAACAACACCGATAGATTGGTGATGGTGAATTTGTACATCTAACATCAATGACAATCTAAAATAACTCATGATCCAAGCATCCTTTATGTATGTAGTCTTTACCAGATCAACGGAACATTTTTCCATAAAGCGGACTCAAACACACCCCTTAACTCTACGGTGCCTAAATGGGTTTGAACCCTGCACCGTATAGACTATAGCCAAGCTAGTTACATCACTTGGGCTATGTCAAATACATCTAAAGCCACAAGCGACTTTAGAATCGGAAATTATTTGAGCCATGGCTCTACATCAGTTTAGTATGAGACTATGAGTTAGTTAATACACCATACCATATCCGAGATTCATTGTTATCCCCTATTTACCGAGTGAGATTAAACGCATGGGCCTCCAATATACATAGCCTAGATCTCCATATATCTTTGAAGTGGTACATCTAATTCAAGAACTAGCTAAAGTTTGAAAGTCAGATGACACAACAAAGTTGAAAGTTGATACTTCTCTCCCCAAATTCCATCATTGTCATGGAATGGTAACCTACATTTCTCAAAAACCAACTACAATTCTGCTATCCCAAATCAACTGTTTCGTTATGTCATTAGGAGTTTCTAAAGAGTGTGGATGGCGATCTCTCAAGGTGTAATGGGCATGTGACTATTATCCTGTTACAAATATCGTAACCGAAAAAGTTCACGGTGTGTAGATAACTGTTTTTCAATGTGCAGACTGCCGAGAATATTTAACTATGACATATTAATATAACCTAAGCCATGAAATTATGTAAATAAAATTTGCATATCACTAAGACTGAAGTTCCAAACTTCTGGTTTGAGAAGAATAGCATCTATGTTCCATTCATTAAAAGCTTAAGGCTTTTTAAACAGCTTCCTTGCATGAAATATAATATCCCATATCACATTGAACCAAATTCCTTAAATCTTCACAAGGATAGCTGTTACGGACCTAGAACCCTATATTATTAGTAGTTGATATTTAGTATTATTATTAGAATATTAGCAATATTATTAGAGTATTTGTAATGATAGGAAAGTTACCTATTCGAGTTTAAGTCAACTTAGGGAATTACCATATAGAGTTCTAGTTACGTAAGAAAGTTGCAAAAAGTTAGGAGTTCTGCTATATAAGAGGGCCTTAGCTTTATTATTCAGTAAGTCAGGAATTAGTCTATTTCGCTCATACGAGCTGGTTTCGTCCTTCCGGGTGGTTCGTCTTTCCGGAGATTGGTGTCTTCACTTTATTTATATTATTTCAATATAACTACAGAAAAAGTAGCTATTGCTGCACTAAAAAGCCTGCATTTATTTCCTCTGCTCTATCAATAGCATTTGTTAATAGTGGTACAAAATCAACTAACAGAAATTAGGGAGGGGACAGTGACTAGTTGATGAGCCATTTACCTTCATCTCTTTGCGGATGTCATTCGCAAGAGCACTATTGTCCCCACGCAGAACCTACAGTACGCAAATAAACATGTTATCAAAGTTCCAGTGGCTATTGGGCGCAAAACTGTTAATTGAGCCAAACTCCCCCAAGTAAACAACTTATTAGCATGTACTAACAGAAATTAGAACATCCGATGTCAGATTTTGATTTACAGCTTTCATGAAGATAGTGAAGATGCAACTGTGTCTTATGCAGGAACTAATTAACTGCTTGAAATGTGAACAAGTAGGTAGCAAAAAGGAACAGACCATTACATTTGGAACAAGTTAGTATCAGGTTAATATTTTGCGTAATAGTTCAAGCTTCGATGTCATAATTAGAATACTACTAATGTACTCCATACGTTCCAAAGCTTCCTAAGTGGTTGCTTTCGCTCCGGTTAAGAAAATCTTGTAAATACTAGTTTCTGCTGGTTTTTATGTTGATAAAGTGGTAGGTTAGTGATAAACTAGTAGAGAGATTGATAAAGTACGTATGACAAATAATAAAGAACTACCGAGTGGGATAACAAATTTCTTTATTTGGCTTACAAAGTTTCTGGTGTAACTCCAAATAAGAAAAATTCAGAAGTTTTTATTAGAAGGGCGGGATTAATAAATAATACCTCCTTCGCCTGGGACAAGTTTGTTGACTTATTTTGTGTCGCAAATTACACCCAACTCCATGAAAAGTTGAGTATGGGATTGAGGGTGTATTTTTTACCATGTAAATATAATTGGTTCTAACTTTATCAGATATTGTTCAAGAGTAGTTTGTGGCCCAAAAGATTAGGTCAACAAATCAAGGAAGTAGATAAACTGAAAAGAACAAGATATCCATGTACTTTGAGATGATAATTTACACAGTAATATAGTTGAAAAGATATAGTTATCATGTTGAAGAAAATGATGGTGGCATGCGGTATCAAGGCATAATAATATATAACCTTAGGCATATCAATTACGTTCGTTGATTCATGTGTTGTAGATCCCCAAATTTAAAGGATTTGTAGGTGTGTATTCGTTAGTAAATTATTTCCATGTACATCAATACTAGTGGAGCAATATATTGGAGAATGATAAATAAAGAAAGATTACACACACTAAACATTGACCGTAATGTACCTGCAAAATCTTTCCAAATTCTTTTTTTTTTGGGGGGGAGATTGTAAAATTTCAGTGAGTTTACAGTAAATTATATATACTTTTTTTTAATGGCAAACTATTACAAGGTACAAACTATCAAATGAATATTAACGTAATGTACCTCTTTATGTTCAAATTGCAGCCGATAGTTGTAACTCGTTGCCAAACACGTTTAGTGTTGGTACTTCCTCATGTTCGAATACTTATGTAGTTAAATTCATGATGGGTGTGGCTCACTTTAGACTACGACGACCAATAATATTGTCAACAATAATGAACTTGTCACTCATGAAGTTATTTGTTTATTTGTTTATTTGTTGATTTAGTTATATCATAGATTTTTCTTGGGTACTTTTTCCTTATTTTAGAAAGTTTGAGGGTTAATTTTTAATATAGCTAAACTAAAGATTTTTAGGTAAATTACATATGACTGTCCTGCGTTTAGTAAAAAACTTTCTGCATATAACAATGTCCTGTTGGAGAGCATAATTCAAAAAAGTCAATTCCTTCAGCAAACATAAAAAGTAAGCTTCTTTTCCAACAACAAATGGTGTAGTTAGCTTATATATGGGACAGTTTTATTATGGGGCCTTTAAAGAATTACCTGTGCATCTAGGGCACTCTCTAATACTTGAGGAAGTAAGCGTGCAGGATGTCCCAAACGTACCAACTTTAGTCTGCCGGAAAGGAAGAATGAACTCAAAATTAACAAGCATAAATTATGTCGTAGACATAGCCGTAGTGAAAGTAAATGGACAAAAGAAGCCAGCTCTATGAATACGGTAAAACACATAATAACCCAATCTGAAAAATTAAAGTGCTGAAAATAAATGTGTGTTTTTTCTTCAACGGCTATCACTGAAACAGAAATTATTTCTTGATGATTTCAGGATTATAGTCATGGCCAACAGATGAGATCCAGTGGTAAATTAATGAATCAAAGTAAACAATAATGCGCTCACTTCTAATACCAAACCCGATCAAGAGTCATTTAGTCCCACATGACAGAACAGTTATAAGGTATTGACACAATAAACAGTAACCCACAAAGGTAGGCCAAGAAGGTCAAAAAGGGGATAACTTACCCTTGATCTCAACTTTAATCCACAAGGGAAGCAAACTTAATAATTATATACTCCCTCCGTCCGCTCAAACTAGCTCCATTTTGACTCCGGCACAGTATTTAAGGAGAGTAGTAGTTTATTGGTATATAGTACAAGTGGGGTATAG